>CAUYON010024643.1:0-64148 GCA_963573935.1 Arctocebus calabarensis | reverse complement strand
AGTTAATACTTTGCATGAAATGTTTTATTTTATAACAGTGAAATTGCTTTCTCTTTTGTCTTGTGATTTTTTTTGAGGTGAAATTTAAGTTTTTGTGTGAGTAGTACTATTATATCTATCTTGAGTGTCTTGCTTGTACTGCATCACATTATACCTTTGTTTAATTCTTAATAAACTGTTCACTTGTTAAAAAAAAAATACTAATCTAATGACAGAAAGAACAAGTCAGCCAGACTATGGACCCACTGATTAGACTTAGGAGGAAAGAAAAAAAGAGAGAGGAAGTAATAGTTGATGTTTACTGAGAATGTAGTGTGTGGAGGCACAGTATTGTTCAATCTTCATATTTATGTAATTTTATGTGTATTAATATTATGCCTATCTTATAGATGAGAGGGCTGAGACTTAGAGCAATTAAATAACTGAACTAAAATAAAATCTTTTTGTTGTTGTTTGGTTTTTTTGGAGACAAAGTGTCACCAGGATAGAGTGCTGTAGTGTCATAGCTCATAGCAACCTCAAAGTCTTAGTCTCAGGTGACCCTATTGCCTCAGCCTTCTAAGTAGCTGGGACTAGAGGCACCTTCCTCAATGCATTACTCAAGCTGATATTGCACTCCTCAGCCCAAAATGCTAAGGATTATAGGTGTGAGTCACCACACTGGCCTAAAATAAAATCTAAGGCTCCCCCTATCCCAGTGACTGATTGACTGTACCCCCCTCTTAAGAGGCCAAGGAGATCCCTGAAACTGAATTGCTAGCAATAGAAGGGAGATTAGACATGCCTCAACGCCCCCCTCTCCTCCTTAGAGATGTCCTTTGTGACTCACTAACAGGCCTAAGGCTATGCAAGACCTACCTGCAGGTCCTCAAATAAACATAACAAACCACTTGAGTCTATCTGGTACTTTGAATCTAATTGGCAGACTCTTTATCTTAAGCATTCCTTTTCACTTTTTGCTCTTTTAGGCAAAGCCTAACTCTTTCAGCCAATCAGATTGTATATGAAACCAGCACATTGTACCCCTTGATTGCACTATTGTACACAGCTATGATTTAATAATAAAGACAATAAAAAAAAAAAAAAAAAGAATCTTTACACCCACCTGTAAGATGTAAGCTCCAACTTCCAGATAGCCGATCTTTTGGGCCAAACCAATGTATGTTTTACCTTGATTTATGACCTCACCTGTAATCCCTGTCTGCCTACCATGCATAAAACCAAACTGTAACCTACCACCTTGAGTCTACGTGCTCAAGGCTTCTTGGGTGTGGCTCTGGGTCATCATCTTCAAATTGGGCTCAGAATAAACCTCTTTAAATTATTTAACAGAATATGGCTTCTTTTCCATTGATAGGACTTTCCATGGCCAGATACCTAAGTGATCAAGTATGTGTTCTAAGAAGGTCTGGCTCAGGCTCCATGCAGATGTCAACAGGACATTGTGGGACCAAGAACAAAGATACCTGACTTCATGTGTTGAGTTCCCGTTGTGTGCCCATTGGAACAGTGACGTGTTCGGAGGGTCAAATTGACTGTGCTTCCTACAGACACCACCTCCAGCCTCTATTCCATGTAGTTATTTTCACATCCAAATTTTCAATCTCCATGAAACCAAAAGTGAGGTCTGAAAGGGTTTGGGGTCACCAGTCTCTGCCAGGGGCCCAAGGAACTCTGGGAAGAGCCCTCCCGAGTAAATCTCTGGTCCGTATTTATTATAAAATGGGAAGAGGTAGAGAAAAGCTGCTTGTCTGACACTAGCACTGATTAGGGAGGACATGGACAAGGTCAGATAGAAGGTCTCCACCTTTGTTTTTGCAAAACTGCAGAACTTGAGCACAACCTTTGCCTCCAGCATCAGGAGACCTTTGGAATCTAGAGAATCTTTACTATAATTATTATTGCCACACCTTACACATTCATTTTCTCTTGGAGGCCAGTTTTCTGATCTCCTCCACTCACACCATTCACATGCCATTCTCATGATTCTCCAGGTCGTTCAAGCAGGAAGCCTGATCTTACGCTAAAGATCAGGGCTCAGTTTCTCCTACTATCCTGCTATCAAGAGTCTGGAGAGGCTGGGCATGGTGGCTCATGCCTATAATTCTAGCACTCTGGGAGGTCAAGTTGGGTAGATAGCTTGAGCTCAGGAGTTTGAGACCAGCCTGAGCAAATAAGCAAGACCCAACCCAGCTCTACTAAAAATAGAAAAATTGAGGCAAGAGGATAGCTTGAGCCCAAGAGTGGGAGGTTGCTGTGAGCTATGACACCCACGTGCTCCACTCAGACTGACAAAGACTCTGTCTCAAAAAAAAAGGTAGGTGGGTAGGGATTCTGGAGAGACCTGCATCTTGAGGAGGTTGAAAATGGCTAGGAATAAGCATTATGTGACCGTCTAAGAAATCAACACGCTGTAAGTTAATAATTTTCTGGTAGTACAGATTCCATTTAAGGTAGAGATTCTGAATTTGCAGAAAACCTGGCTTGGACTGTTACATGACTTTCTTCCTAAAAAGCAGACAGTCAAGGCTTCATTTCTTACCCTGTTCTCTAGATGTTCTTTTTTCAAAGAAAAACAGTTTGTAGTCAAACACTTACAGTGATTAATGTTTATAGCAGGAAAGTATAATGGGAACTCTATTGTATTTTGGTTCATACATTTATTAACAAAGGCATTTTGTTTAAAAAGCTGCTTTGTTAATTTTTATTGTTAGTAAATGAACTTGTGTTCTTGTCTTCACAATTATGCTCACATTTGACACATTTCACTTTTCAGAGCTTTTTGTTTTGCTATCAGGTAATTAAATTATGTCATACAAGTAAAAATATAAATAGAATCAGATTTAGACAAATGATTTTACCTCTTTATACCTCAATCTCCTCCCCTCTCAAACAAGGACAATAACACCTACAGAAGGCGGAAAACAATTTTCTCCCAATTTTCTCACTCTCCTCGTTTCTCTTGCCTCAAAATAGATACTTCTCACTCTTAGAGAAATTGGATTAAAGCCTTACACTCTATTTTTCCCCCTTATCAAGAGCTTATCCCCGAAGAATGAGAAGCAGTTTATGTATACTCACTTTCAAATAGTGCCTGGCATTGTGCCTGGTAGATGTGAGAAATAGGATAAAAATGCCAACTATTACAGGTTTCCTAGTTATTATCCCTGATTTGGTACCTTAATTTTTATGTGTAGTGTTTTGTCTTTAATTATGACATACCATTCATTCTGTTCTCATTTGTAGTTTATATCATGCTCCATCAGGATAATTAATTTTTAAAAGTGAATATAATATCCACAGATTCTACATAGATGACACCCCACTTGGTGTCTCTATCTTTCTACTTTTTTTTTTTTTTTTCTGGATCTCATGCCATATTGTCATCACAGCTCAGCCACCTCAAACTCCTGGGCTCCAGCAATCCTTCTGCCTCAGCCTCCCAAGCTGGGACTACAGGCGCCCACTACAGTGCTTAGGTAGGTCTTTTTGTATTTCTGGTAGATAATGGGGTCTCACTCTTGCTCAGGTTGGTCTCCAACTTGTGAGTTCAAGCAATCAGCCCATCTTGGCTTCCCAGTGTGCTAGGATTACAGGCGTGAGCCACTGCCCTCTGCCTTGTGTCTATTTCTTAATTCATATCCATCCATGCTTAAACTACTCCTAGTATTTTTAGTAGCTAGAGAACACTGACTATGGTTTTTAATGCTCTGTTCATTCTT
The DNA here is from genome assembly GCA_963573935.1 of Arctocebus calabarensis. Classification (NCBI taxonomy): domain Eukaryota; kingdom Metazoa; phylum Chordata; class Mammalia; order Primates; family Lorisidae; genus Arctocebus; species Arctocebus calabarensis. Next base: position 60,426 of record CAUYON010024643.1, on the reverse strand, counting down.
TTAAGATTCATCATATCTTCAGATCCTTTAGGGGAATGTACTACTTTCTTCTGTGTCAAAATTATGATGTTCTGAATACCTTCTCTCCTCCCCACTTGGAATGTTTCCCATTATTTTGCCTATAGATTCTCTTTTACTGTCTTCACTAATCACTACCAAACATTGGTCATCTTGGTTGTGTGACTTTGGGAGCTACAATGTTAATAAAATAATCTAAATGTTTTATACTTATTCATTATTTTGAGATTCATAAAATAGTTTATCGCCCAATATTTCATTTAATATCCAAATACACTCTGTGAGCAATTAACTCAATTTCAAGATAAGTGAAGTAGGACTCTAAAAAGTTAAGCAAATTCATCCAGATCACCCACTTCGGGTGGCAGCTCAGAAATCCTGGTCCCATGTATGACATTTCTTTTCATTTAAACCTCACTTCCATTGAAATTGTTAAATTGACAGAATTTCAGATCTCAGCTCTACTACTTCATTTATTTTTTTGGCTCTCCAGTTTCTTCAAATGTCAGATAGGATTAGTGATAAAGACCTCTTGATATTTCCACGAGGCTGACCCCTAGCACTCATTCAATTATTATATTAAAGGAAAAGAGATCAGAAGAAGCAAGGGGTTAAGTCATCTTTTTTTTTTAGGCAGAGTTTTGCTTTGTCACCCCCAGTAGAGTGCAGTGGTGTCACAGCTCACAGAAACTTCAAACTCTTGGGCTTAAGCAATTCTCTTACCTCAGCCTCCCAAGTAGCTGGGACTACAGGCATCTGCCACAATGCCTGGCTATTTTTAGAGATGAGATGTCTTTCTGGCTCAGACTGATTTCCAACTCGTGAGCCCAGGCAATCCACGTCCCTCAGCCTCCCAGACTGCTAGAATTATAGGCATATGTCACCATGCTTGGCACAAATGGTTAAGTCTTGATGGAGAGAGAGAGAAGAGATGGTCCTACCTTATGGTTTATTCTTGGTAATTTTCCACCCCCACCCTAGATCTAAGAAGGTATCCCAGGTCTCTGGCCTCCTTGGTTTTCAGAAGAGTTTATGGGGCACAGACAAAACAAAAGTACCTGAGACAAGTCCCTCTACTTGTGCTAGCTTGTAGACTAGAACACGTTTGGGATCTCTAAGATTCACAGGTTCATGGGATTAGTGGGGATTCCCAGCCACCTTCAACCCACTCTACTGTAGTACCTAAAGAAAGTGACAAGGTCTTAGAAAAAGCTTGGTGGATCTTGAAAGGTTGAACACTTGACTGAGATTTTGGTGCCAATGAGATTCTTGGGCCCCAATCACAGCAGGCAGGTTGCCAAACTTTAAGGGATCATGTGGGCTTAAGCCATGAGAATTATCTCCAGCATCCACAACAGTCTGAGTGGAAAGGGCTCCACCTCCATTTCAGTAACCCAGGAGATATTGGATATGCAAAAGAGCCCAAGGAGAGACAGCAATTGCCCACCATATGATCGAGTTGTAATCTCCCAAACATCCCAGTGTGACAGGTGCTCCAGTTAGATTTCATTAAATTAATCAAGCCATGTGATGGTCCTTATGCACTATATTTGGAGGGCAAAGATTCACATCCATTAAAATAGCATCAGAGAAAGCAAGGAGAGAGAGAGAGAGAGGAGAGATCTGTGCTAATAAAATAAATCATTAAAAAGGGAAAGAAATCTATACAGGAGAGAAGGAGGGAATGCCAAAATATGAGTGAAAAGTGAGAAGACCAGAGAATGAAATGCCAAAGGGCAAAATTTATAGATTTCCACTAATCTTCTTGCTATGGGCTGAATGTTTGTGCTCTCCAAAATTCATATGTTGACATCCTAACCCCATGGTTGGTTATGATTATAGAAGGTGGCACCTTTGGGAAGTGATTAGGTCATGATTTGTGCCTTTGTGAAAGAGGCCTGAGAAGACTACCTTGACATTGCACCGTGGAAAGACACAACAGGTAGCTGCCATCTATGAGTGAGGAAGAAGGCCCTCATCTAGACAATGAATCTGCTGCACCTTAATCTTGGATTTCCCAGCCTGCAGAAGCTTGAGGAATAAATTTCTATTGTTCATAAGCTACCCAATCTCACACATTTCGTTACAGTAGACCAGATAGTTATATAGTCATAAGGAGCAGGGTCCTTATAACTTTCAGTGTAGCATTTGCCTAACAGTCAGCTATAGACTAAGTGCCTCTGTTTTATTATTTTTGTTTGTTTTTGTTTTTTTTGAGACACAGTCTCACTTTGTTGCCCTGGGTAGAGTGTCACGGTGTCATACCTCACAGCAACCTCAAACTCTCAGGCTCAAGGGATTCTCTTGCCTCAGCCTCCCAAGTAGCTGAAACTACAGGTGCCCGCCATAGCACCTAGCTATCTTTTAGAGATGGGGTCTTGCTCTCGCTCAGGCTGGTCTCCAACTCCTGAGCTCAGGCAATCTATCCGCCTTGGCCTCCCAAACTGCCGGGATTACAGGCATGAGCCACGGTGCCCGGCCCTACTAAGTATCTTTGTTCTTATTCATTTGTCTTAGGCAGTGCCATCTATAGCAAAATGCCAGAGGGATAATGATATTCACCTCTATTCTCAGGTACTTAATTATAGGAACTATGCTACCTTTATATTCCTCATGTCTTATAAACAGAAGGTACCCAGAAAAACTTCCCTAAACATATATTGAATGAATTGAACTTTTTACAAAACTTTGGGCATTCACCTATAGATACTTTGCTATCCATCAAACAGTGGTCCAATTACTTCTATCATGGTTGTCTGACAGAAACAAACAGGCCTAACCATCCAATATCATTTCACATCTATAAGAATCATACCTTTCTAAAGTTCCATCTTTCTCATTCTAAGTGATCAAAACTCATAAAACACAGATTAACTTTTATTTGCTATTAAAGAGTCAGCAGGACATATAACACATGATCATTCCATATGTTTTCTTGATCACATATGAAATGAGAGGCCTCCTCTCTGAGAGCATAGTTCTATTATGAGTGTCTGGTGGTAGAGAAAAGGAAGCATTGCCCCCTGGTTCCTGGTTCCATTTTAGTTACTGGGAAAAAAAATAGGAGGGTGGTGTATACAAATAAATACCTGTAGCATATTTCTCTCCACTGTTGGTACTCATCACTTTTCAAATAGAGCTAATGATTTAACATATGCTATTAAGTTGGGCTTTATCATAGAAGCCAAGTTTCTCCAAAAAAAAATAAAGTTAGTCTTTAAATGGATATTTTATATTAAGTTGTCTCTTGTAAAGATAAATGTAGAAAAGGGGTACAATCATTCAGACTGACAACCGTTTACTATGTACTCACTGCGTGACAGCACTGTTTGGGGAATATGCCTTTAACTATAAAAGGAGAAATTCAGGCTTTTTTTTTTCCTTCAATATTTTTGAGTATTTTCAGGCTGTTTCAATTCTAAAAAATTTTGATGAAAAGGCCAAGCAAGATGTGTAGCTTAACTGGGGGCAAATTTAGTTCTTACTTCGTTTCTGCCTGGAAGTGGAAAAATAGACATAAATCATTTTATTATTTAAAGAAAAAAGGTAAAGTCTATCTTGTGATCAACATACTTATTTTGGAAGCAAAAATTTCGGTGTTTAGAAAGCCAGGGACCGCATATTAGGCAAAATAGCATCATGGCCACAACACAGTTTTCATAGACACAATCTGTTTTTGTGTAATCACCAAGAGAAGTTGGTGTCTGTCTATTCTAATTGGAATGTCTGGGAAATCTTAAAAGCTAAAATAAGTACAATCAGGTTTTTTTAAATTAATACACAAGTTAGAGTAGGTGAGGCAATGTATCAACTAGTACAGACCAATGATAAAATGTCATCCCTCCCTCCTCCTTTCCTTCCGCAAGGAAAAAATGTGATCCCTCCTTCCCTCTCTTCCTCCTTTCGTCCTCTTTCTCTCCCTCCCTCCGTCCTTACCCTCTTGCCTCCCTTCCTTCTCCAAGCCCTGGGCTTTTAATTTCATCACACTGGTGATGTCTGGGAGAACCACTTTGCTCTCTGGTCACGGCAGCTTTCCATGCATCAGAGCCAACAGCTGTTTTAACCGGCACATCAGCACAAGCATTCCCGACCGGAAGAACATTAGGACAGTGAATGTAATTGAAGCTGCAGAATTTAGGGAAGCAGAATCCTATAAACCAACTTGGAATGTGGCTGGAACACTGCAGCTAACACTTCATTCCATATCTCACTGCACAGGCATACCTTCATCGGGACTTCTCTCCCTGAAATCTCTGCTTCTCCTCGTAATGACTTACCAGGGCCTAGGGGCATTTCAAAAATGCCCAGCATGATATATGAACAGCAACTTCTTTAACTGTATGTTTGGTCATTTTTATAGTTTATGAAACCAAATTTAGGTGGGATACATAAAGAAAGATAAATAAGAGAACAGATAAGATGGTTTACCTACAGTACGATGAAAGGATTAAATAAAGTATTTTTATTTTCCAAATTAAAATTCTAAAACAGAGCACTTGAGAACTGGACGACTCACAGCCCCACTCGAGTGATGTGCATTTACAGAGCAGGTGTTGTGCAAAGGACTGGAGCACGAAAGGAATGAAGCTGTTTTTCAACATTTTTATCTCAAGGGAAATCTCACAGAACCAACACCGTAGATGGATCCTGAGCCAACAGATGACCGGAGGACTTGCCCCATTCTCTGGAAACTATGATGATAAGAAACAGATTTCAGCTGTTCCCTAACATTTTCCTCTACTGGATAACAGAGCTGCCAAGAAATGAGGAGACACAGATTGTGACACAGACGTAACCCCTCCACCTGCAGCACATCCCAGCAAGTCACATTTCTTTGATTCTTCTGCAGGAGGCCTCGCCTAGAAGGGGAATCATCTCCTCTTATGAAATACTGTATTCCTTACAAGAGTTGAGCAAAACAAAAAGCATTTCTGTGCCATTCTTTAGAAATCAATTCAAAATGCCTCTTAACATCAGTAACCAGAGAATTATAAATATGAGTCGAGAAAGAAGAATTCTACTTTTGAGCAAAACCATCACTACAACTACACAAAGAGAAGACAACCAAAGCTAAGAAAAATTAGGGGCAAAGCTCCGTTAGTGTAATTTAATTACACGTTATTTTCCAACCCTTGTGATAAAAATCAAACTTGGACCTGCCCCTAACATTTGTGGAGGCCACAGGCAAGGGTCTGGGAAATGCAGTCGAGACACATATCTTTTAAATCAAGCAAATAGATCTTTCCTTCAATGTGACAAATGTATTTTCATAAGAAATAAAACAAAATCAGAAAATATATGCAACATTATACTTTTTTATGTGATGTACTTGGCAAGAAGAGAAAGCTGAATGAATTTAATTATTATTTTTTGTGTTATGTGTTCAGTGGCTGGGCTAATGATGCCTTGATAAGTCATAAAATGAATAAGTGTAATACATCATTGTGCCTTCCCATATAGAATTTATTTTCTTGCATTCATTTCAGCAAACTCGTTTTGAAATCAAAATTTTTACATATATAATTTGTTTTTAAATAATACTAACATCTAAAGAACTAAATATGTAATTATATACAAGGTATACAGAATTTGAAGATGTTTTTATTGATAATACAGTTATGTAAAAATATAAATAATGAAATTACTTTGTTTTCAAAAAAATTATATTTTATCTAAAATACTCATTAAAAGGTAGAATTCGAATTATAATTAGTGAATATAAATACCATGCTTTAAATCATAATCATTTAACTGAATGATTATAAGTCTACCATTCAAAGTCTAGGTAGTTGCCAGTGGAAACAATCAGAATCATACATTTTATTATTTGACTTACAAATGCAAATGTAAAAGAATGTCCTTCAGCTGCGTACAAAAGTTGAGAATGCCATGCTAAATTTGTGAGTACCGTCAGAATCACGCATGGGAAACATATAAAAAAGAAAGGCTCCCTGGGACATTAGCAGCTCAATGTGGTGGAGGGTACTGAAAAAGCACTTACTGTGGAAGGAAAACTTGCCCCAGCTGTTGGGTGACTTCATGAGGGAACTCTCTTGCAGTTCAACACAGTCTAAAGATGCGTGATGAACTTGGGCTTGATTCCAGCAGGTATGGCTATACGGGGAGATTCAGTCTGCTGGGTGGGAATATAGCCAAAGGAATCCAGGCTCCACTAGAAGCGAAGAGACAGATGGAACTGTGGTTTTTAAATGATATACAGCAGAATCATCATCTTGAGTAGCAGAAGGGTCCAGGTAACACAGCTCGACCTCCACAGACAAGCCTGTCAAAACTAGGTGGATGTCAGAGCCCCAGCCAAATGGGCTTGGCTGCAGGGGGAAGCTCTGGATCCAGACGGGTTTTGAAATAATGAGGGAAAACCAAAGCAGATGTTTGGATGATTCAGTAAGCTACGGGGAGGGAAAAGCAATGGTTCAGAAGGCAAATGATGGGGGTAACATAGGAAGCATACGGACCCATGGTCCATACCACTTCCCAATGGTGCAGATGTATTTTTTGCCATGATGAGATTGATTTCTGGTTTTGGTTGAAGTTGACTCTATACGAAAATGTATTAGTGATTATAGGTGAGTGGTGCTCAGGATGACATGGGTTAAATAGTGTCATGGGAGGGCAGGTTCTTTTCCTTTTTTTTTTTTTTTTTGAAACAGAGTCTCAAGCTGTCACCCTGGGTAGAGCGCTACGGCGTCACAGCTCACAGCAACCTCAAACTCTTGCGCTTAAATGATTCCTTTGCCTCAGACTCCCAAGTTGCTGGGACTACAGGTGCTCGCCACAATGCCCAGCTTTTTTTTGTTGTAGTTGTCATTGTTGTTTGGCAGGCCCGGGCTGGATTCGAATCCGCCAGCTCTGGAGTATGTGGCTGGTGCCCTAGCTGCTTGAACTACAGGCACCGAGGCAGGGGAGGGAAGGCTATTTTTAAATGTACGTATGAGATTGTTGGTGAAATAATTTATTATTATGTTAATCCATAGGTCCAATATGTCAATGAAGTTTAATTTTTACCATGATGACATTTTGACCAGACATTTATGGGAAAATTTTGCATAAGACGTTATGTAAGTCTTCATTATTGATTTCATTTGGAAGGATATGTGAAATCAATTTTGGAAATATTTATTATACATTTTTCTTTTTTTTTGGAGACAGAGTCTCACTTGTTGTCTAGGCTAGAGTGTCATGGTGTGAGCCTGGCTCACAGTGACCTCAAATTCCTGGGCTGAAACCATCTTCCTACCTCACTCACTTCTGGCGTAGCTGGGACAGTAGGTGACTGCTACACACTGGTCTCAAACTCCTGAGCTCAAAGGATCCTCCCACTGTGGCCTCCCAGAGTGCTAGAATTACAGGTGTGAGCCTCTGGGCCCACCCTATTCATTATACCTTTTAAGGCTCCTGACACTGCTATTCCATATGCCTTAACACGAGGCCTTGGAACTCTGCAATAACCTTAATATGAATCATTTTGGTGGCAATATTGAATAGTTGAAATTATGTGCTACTTTTTAGTATCAAGGATAAAACATATTTCTGTTATGAGACTAATTTGATCCACAGATCAGCTCCATCTGTGAAAATGCAAATTTCTGAATACAAGATTTTGAAAGAAAGAAGAGTACAAAATTGCAGCTAGATGGGAGGAATAAGTTCTAGTGTTCTATATCACTGATGAATGACTATAGTTAATAATATATAGTTTCAAATAGGAACGTCTGGAATGTTCACCATACAAAGAAATGATAAATGTTAGAGATGATGAATATGCGAATTATCCTAATTTGATCACTTACTATACATTATATGTATGGAAACATCACTACATACCCCATAAATGTGTTCAATTATTATATGACAATTTTAAAAAGTTAAATCCACACAAAGATGAAGTATATTTTTCAAAGTCTAGAAAGATATTTAGGATTATTTTTACATTCTAAAAATACTTTCAATGCTTTCAATACTGACATTGTATGGGATTTCAAAGAAAAAAGTTTTAGATTTGGAACTTGGGTTTCAAGAGATTGGCAAGGATAATACAGCATTTGACTATTCTTACTGGCCTTTAAATTCTAAATGAACAACTTTGTTTTCATGTAATACATGAGATATATAATCCTGGAGCCACAAAGCCACTTAATCTTGGGGGCTCTGTACTTTAATAATAAGTATTAAGAGAGTCGGAGGAAGTAGAAATCATTTTTATTGACTTTTTTCACAAAAAGATGCTATGATAAATAATATTTTAGCTCCACGGAGTGATCCAAGCTAGGAAATGACCTCTCCTAGGAAATCACTTTGAGGGAAGATTTATTTTGCTGATATTCAGGAAAATACTTTGATTTTAAGTGTAGTTTTTTATTTTTTCCTGCTTATACCTTTCAGAAAAGAGCCAATATATCAAACTTCTTTTAAATACATGTTCTTATTTTATTGAAATTATTCTCCCAACAGTCAGCTTAATGAAGTAAGTGTTGGCATTATAGGAACATGCTGTAGTGAGTATTTTAAAAATATATTTAGTAGGGTAACTTTAAAAAACACACGCAAATAAATAAAAATAGTTAATTCCAATATCTGACAATCTGAAATGAAATGGCATAAAAAGGTATGCTTTGCAAATATTTGTTAAAGATCCCTTAAAAGTTACAGTGGTTATGGCGCCAGCCACATGCACCAAGGCTGGAGGGTAAAAACCTGGCCCGGCCCTGCTAAACAACAATGACAACTGCAACAAAAAAAATGCCAGGTGTTATAGTGGGCACCTGTAGTCCCAGCTACTTGGGAGGCTGAGGTAACAGAATTGCTTAAGCCCAAGAGTTTGAGGTTGCTGTGAGCTGTGACACCACAGCACTCTAATGGGGGCGACATAGTGAGACTCTGTCTCAAAAAAAAAAAACAAAGTTATTTCCCAGCATCACTTTTTCGTTGTGATACAAAACACATAACTGTAAGTCTTCTTCTTAACAAAGTGTTAAGTATATAATACAATATTATTAAGTATATGCACATTATTATACAGCAAGTCTCCAGAATTTTTCATCATGCATGATTGGAACTCGACCCATTGAACACCAACTCTCCATTTCTCCTCCCCATGGTTCTTGGCAACCCCTTGCTGCATCATTTTTAATAAGTGATCCTTTACTTTTGTGTACTTTGAGAATTCTTCAAAAGTACCTATTCACATTATTAACAGTTTATTTTTGTTTTGAATTGGTTTTACTAAGTCTTTGAAAGCTTTCCAGGAATGAATAGCCAATTTTTACTGCTTTGTTATCTGGTGGTTTCTATTGTAAAACATAATTTCTAAGAGGCAGTTTTAATAGGAAATGTAATTGGTACATCTTGTGTGTACATTATATTCTTTAATCACTGCATCTGGCCTCAAAGTAAAGCAGCTAATTTTTCTGCGTGTAAAATGTTTGCTAAGGTATTCCTTGATGTCCATCTGTGCATCATGGCATTGTCCTCTGCTTGGCTTTCAGACGAGATCAGGCGTGTTCAGTGTAGTATGGCCATAGACACTCTGCTTGGCTTTCAATACTAGTTTGGGAGATAAAACTTTTTTTTTTTTTAAGACAGAGATTTCTCAATCATCTTGGGTAGAGTGTTATGTCATCATAGTTCACAGCAACATCAAACTCTTGGGCTCAAGAGATCCTCTTGCCTTAGTTTTTTCGTCTTTAGTAAGCAGGGGTAGGAGTCTCGCTCTTACTTATAGGCATGAGCCACTGTGCTTCGTGAGAGAAAACTACTAACAGAGGTAGTCGACTCGCTGCCCAAATCTTAGCTTCAGATTGGAAATACAGTGCATATGTGACTTCTTTTATAATAGGAAAAATGAAAAAATGATCCTTTCTTTGAATTGTGGCTCAAAATCACTCTAGGTCAGAATCAATCTATCTCTACTGGGGATGTTTGTGGTAAGCTCTTATAAGTAGATGACATAGTACAATTACTGGCTGGGTCACTAACTTTGGGACTGAGGTCTACCTTTATTTCCAGCTTGTGAAAACTGACTAGGATATATGATATATGAAATTTGCTGAGAACCAGCAATTTATATCTGAAGTTTGAACACTTCAATGTTTCCAAAGATACTGTCTGGTTCTGACACATCACAAAAGTAGAACTGAAGATGGAACAGAAGCCATATAAAATATGGAATGTCTTGTTGGTATGAATATGAGAGAGCAAGAGAGAGGAGAGAGAGAGAGTCAGAGGGAAGAAAAACATTTAAATACTAGAAATGTGTAACTATGTCCATTAAAATCACTTGCCTGTGCTGAATACTAGCAACTAGTGGCGTCCTTGTGAGAGCAGATTTCCAAATGGAGGGGGACACATGAAAAGGAATGTGGGTGGCTTCTAATGATGGGAGGCAAAGAGATGAAGGCAGACTTACAACTGCCAGGAATTGTTTTCTGCCAACAACCTGAATGAGTTGCAAACAAGATTCTTCTCCACACTCTCCAGATAAAAGTCCAACTGTCTTTGACCCATTGATTCCCATGTAATGAGACATTGAGCTGAGAACTCCATAGAGCCATTCTGAGCTTCTGACTACAGAATCTTGAAGCAATATATGTGTGTTGCCTTAAGCAGGTAATAACAATGACAAAAAGGGATGGGTCAAATAAATTGAACAGACACATCATCAAAGAAGATGCACCAGTTGAAAATAAGCATAAGAAAAGACACTTAACAGCATAAGTATTAAAGAAATGCAAATTAGAACTATAATAACCTACTAGAATGTCTAGTAGGTAATAATACCTACTAGAAGGTCTAAAATTAAGAAGACTAATTCTATTAAATGTTAACAGGGATGTAGAGTAAATGGAGCTATCATAAATTGCTTGTGAGAATGTCGAAAAGAAAAAGAGTAGGCTGGGCGTGGTGGCTCACACCTGTTATCCCAGCACTCTGGGAGGCTGAGGCAGGCTGATTGCCTGAGCTAATGAGTTCAAGAACAGCCTGAGCAAGAGTGAGACCCGCAACTCTAAAAATAGCCCAGCATTGTGGTGGGTGCCTGTAATCCCAGCTACTTAGGAGGCTGAAGCCAGAGAATCGCTTGAGCCCAAGAGTCTGAGGTTGCTGTGATGCCACTAGCCTCTACTAGGGCAGCAAAGTGAGACTCTGTCTCACAAAAAAAAGTGTGTAACAACATGGGGAAATAGTTTGACAGCTTCTTAAAACATTAAACACTATTGACTAAACTCTCAGTTATTTACTCAAGAGGTATAAAAACATATGTCCATACAAAGATTTTCATGAATGTTTAAACTACCTTTGTTTGCAATTGTGAAAAAGTGAACAACTCAAGTGTTCACCAACAGATACACGTATAGAAAATTGTATAGATACACAATAGTATGTTAGTCAGAAATAAAAATAAAATGAACTAGTAATATGCATAACATCAATGAATCTCAAAATAATTATATTGCATGAAAAGAAAAATAGAGGATGTACTATTATTCTACTTATGTAAAATCCTAGAAAATGAAAGTTCATCTATAGTGAAAAAGATCAGTAATTATCTATGTCACATGTTTACATTATAGACAAGAGGAGGCAATTGGTCAAAATCATCTCTGGCCTTGGATCATAACCTTCCAGCCAGCACTGGTGTATGATTAGCTGCAAAGACCAGGTTGTGGAGGGATGAGAGCTTCTGACCAAGGTTCCGCACTGGTGCTGAGCTTAGAACTGATGAATTCAATGTCTTCTTCATCATTTGTCCACTTCAATCCAAGGATTGACCTTGCAGACCTGACTGACAAGAAAATTAATGTCTTAGCTTCAAATCCATCATTGCAGACGATCTATTTTATTAACTTGTGTATCTCAAGGCAGATCTTTACAACATATGTGAAGGTGACTTTGTTGTTTTGTGCATTAGGTTTTAAATGCTTTTGTAGGAGCACAATATGCAAAAATGAAATAATAGGTTGAAAAGAACAAAAAAGGGGAAAGAAAGAAAATTTTGAGAGAAAAACACATGGTGGTGAATTTCTATATAGAAGGCTATCAATATGTAATTCACTTAAATAAATAACTAAGTAATAGCATTACAAATTACAAGATATTTAATTTTTTAAATGGGCAACTTCATTATATATATTGCAAAAGTTTGAAGTACATTGACTTTGTATCATTTGTTGTTAGATTAATAGATGAAACTGCAAATAGACTTTCTATTCATTTCATGGGAATAAAAAATGGATTAAACATGTCTCAAGAGGTACAAATTTGTCGTGGTTTTTTTAAAACAATATTTACTTTAATAAATTATTTGGTTTTCAGCGGCACCTGTGGCTCAAAGCAGTAGGGCGCCAACCTCATATACTGGAGGTGGCGGATTCAAGCTCAGCCCCGGCCCAAACTGCAACAACAAAAAATTATTTGGTTTTTCAAATTGAAATTTATGTTAATGCTTTCATTATTTGTTGGTTGTGTTATTTATTTTTTTGAGACAAGAGTCTCAAGCTGTTGCCCTGGGTAGCATGCCATGGAATCATAGCTCACAGCAACCTCACACTCTTAGGCTTAAGTGATTCTCTTGCCTCAGCCTCCCCACTAGCTGTGACTACAGGTGCCTTCCACAATGCCTTGCTATTTTTTGTTTGTTTGTTTGTTTGTAGTTGCCATTGTTACTTGGCAGGCCCAGGCTGGATTTGAACCCACCAGCTCCGGTGTATGTGGCTGGTGCCCTAGCCGCTGAGCTACAGGTGCCAAGCCTGTTGGTTGTGTTATTTATCTGAACTATTTCTAATGGATAGCATGTATTATATTTAAAAATGTATATGCATTATTTGAATACTTATATTATTACAAATGTGTGTGTGTTTTATAGAGGAGGGTTTCTATTATAGAAGACAGGGTAATCTGTAGGTTTTTGTATCAGAGTGGAGGGAGAATCAGGTAGATAAAGGAAGTCTTGTACAGTTTTTTGTACCAAAATGGTCTGAAGGAGGGTAAATGAAGGAGAATAAAAAATTTCCAAAGGCTCCTGCCTGAAGTCAGGAATTCCCTCTCCTGAAGCAGATCCTAAGCAGGATGTGGCCTTTTGAACGGGAGAGCAGCAAAAACAGAGTTTTTGAATTGGAAGACAAAGTTCGAATGTTAACTCCACTACTATGAGGTTGTAAGGAAATTAATTTACTAAACCTCAGAGCGGTATAGAGATAGTAATGGCATCATTTCCTTGGGCTGTTGTGAGAGTTAGATGCCGTAATAGATGCAGGTGCTCAGTGCAATGTCTAAACCCTAGAAAGCGCCCCACAGCTGGTAGCTACTTTACAAATCAAAGCAGGTCCTGTAGAGGAGCAGAGAAAAATCAGAGCAAATGGTTCAGAGCTAAAGCTTTGACCAATGGGAGGATATGGGCAACTGGCTTTTACATGAAATTCACTGTAAGGCACAGGCAGTGCTGGTCAGCTGACAGCTTGCACTGTTCTGGCCAATATATTAGCTATTAGCCACATGTCACTAAATTTAAACTAAATAAAGTTAAACAAAATTGAATGTTCAGTTCCTCAGTCTCACCAGTCTCATTTCATATTTCAGTTGCTCAACAGCCATGTGTAGCTGCCTAGCAGTTACCACATTGGACATCACAGATGTAAAACCACCTTTGCAGAAAATTAGTTCTATGGGACAATGCTGGCTTTAAAAGGTTCCTACTGAACATCAAAGTACATTCAGGAACAGCTGGTGAATTTAAGTAATGTCTTCATCCAAACCAATTTGCCCTTTACTCTTTATCTTTCATTTTACAGAATCTCAGGCTTATCAAAATTCTGTTACCTGAGATTCAGTGCAATTTTTCAAGCTGTTAGAATATTTTCGATCACTGTTTATATCTGCGTGCAAATGCATCTCCAGAAATTCTATAAAGGAGGCCATCCTTGCTTTGCTTGACTGATTTTTTGAATTGTATCATTAGCTTCAACATCTCTGCAATTACCCTTATCTAGTTATTAACATGTTATTGATATATTCTTCCTCCTCCCTGCCCCCCACCTCAATCCTCTGAATCAGAAGATGGGGAAACGGCAAGATTCTTAAAGAGATCGTTATTTTGGTAGCAGCTGGTTCTTAACAGCCCTGGTTTTGTGACAGAGGTGACAGGATCTGTTTCTGTGGCCGCATTGTCTTAATTATATTCTGCACATATCACAAGTCTTGGGATAAAGTGATGTTATACATTGTAGTGTCTGCAGGGCAGCACTTGATGGTAGGCTAGGAAACATCTAAATGTAACGTGTAGCCAATGTGTTCACTGTCATTAGTTAGCGGAGCAGCCATGTGCCTCTTTCAGATCCCTGACCCACATTTCATCCATGCTCTGCTGTTTTTCTCCTGCAGGGTTATTTCCTGAATAAAGCCCAGAACTCCTGAGGCTCCCAGCAGAGAGCTCTGTTCTGACCTCCCAAAACAGGCAGCTTCACCTGCTGGGCTAGTGTTTTTCTGCTTCCTAGTCAATCTGTTAAGATTTTAGCAGGAGATTCTTGGATACCTTTTCAGAAAACATATGGGAGTCTGTAATTATTTTGGCCTGGTACAGTTTTAGAATTGAGAGAGTAAAGAAGAGGTACAAGTCTTCTGCTCATAAATAACCAAATGTGTGGGCATGTAGAAAAGCATATTGTGCAGAAAGAGAATTTACGTGCCATATTTCACCCCTGGCACACTTTCCAAATGAATTGTTCAAAGAGAAGGTATATTAGGACAAATAGAAATGATGACCACGACCAGATGTGGATTTTTAGTTAATATTCATGCAACGCCCAAAGGGAAGATAGTATTGCACAATAACTAAAAATGTCTTAGGCAAATAAGGAAATCTTTACCCCGAGGAACTGGCATGCAAAGGTATGAATTATACAACAAAGGACTGGGAATGCAGAGCAAATGCAGGGTAGGTTGGGCGCCTATAAAAAGGAATTCATTGAGGAAGTGGCGAGGTAGCAGATGTGTGGAACCTACTTCGGGAAAATAAGGGCTTAGCAATTTTTGGCCAGGATTGTGTCTAAGGTAAAAAATTTGAGCCAACCCATCTAATTTTCATTTGTGGAGAGCTACAGTAGCTTTAAATAGAATATATATATCTATACACACACGTATATTCAGAATTGAGGCAGCAATCTCACATTGCATAAGTATACCTTAATAAACTAAAAAGCTATGTCCCCAAATTTTTGCATGATCTCCAAGGATAGTGATGACATCTTTAATCTGATTTTCCCCTTAAAGCTGTTCAAGGAAGGCAGAAAATGCAGGAATTGGCTGCTTTCTCCGCCCTTGGAGACCAATCTGAACGAGGCCATGACTTACTGCACAGGAAGGATATTGAGATGAACATTAAATTTTAAGAGAAAAATTTGTTAAAAGCAACTGGATTTTTCAAACACAGCTGGACTTCCATTTATCAGCAATGGCAAGATGTGCACTTTTCAGCACATCTCCCAGTGTCCCAGGCTTCCAATTCAGAGTACCTAGGGGTTGGAAGAGGAAAAAAAGGAGATGGAGGAGGGTAGAAATATTTATTTAAAACTATTGGAGCCTCAAAAAATGGAGACAGCTCTGGAAAAGGCTTCCCAGCTTTTAAGATGCTCATGTTAAAGCTCTCTCATACTTTTATGCCTTAGTCCTCTTAATTATTGAAGAGAGATGTCTGTGTGGAACTTCCTACCACAGGTCTTTTTGATGCATTCATGTGAATTTCTAGCCTACATTCTCCCTCTTGCCTTTGTTAATTCTTCCTCATTATTGACATCAACAACATCAATCAGTTCAATCTCTTGCAATGAAAATTGGATTGTCAGCTGTCATATAGTTTCTCTTGACCACATTCATTTGTCCATTTATTAGTTGTCAATCTTTTTTGTTTGTTTCTTCTACACGTCCAGATACTATAGGCTTTGGGTACCATGTGGTAAGCAAGACTGATGAGGCCGTTGTCCTCAAGGAGCTTCCATTCAGTAGTGAGTCCAGATACTAACATGTACTGTGAAGAAAATAACCAGGGTGTTGGGACTGAGTTTGAGGGAGGAGAAGGAAGAGGCAAGTTCATTTCTGAGATGACAGCATGTGAACTAAGACCTGAATGGTGAGAAGGAGCTACAGAATGTCTGGGGAGGAAGACTTCTAAGCAGGACCTAAAGTACATGACAAGTTCCTGAGGAGAAGAAGGTCTGTGTGGTGCACAGATGAGCACAATGTGAGCAGGAGCGGGCGTCAGGGCTCAGTGATGGTTGGGCTGGGATTGGTAAGAATTAAAGTTTTATTTGCTGTACCACAGGAAGTCACTGAACATTTTAAAGAGGAGAGTGCATGAGTTTTCAAAAGAACCTTCTGTCTAGTGCCTAAAATCAAGACTGGGGAATGAGAGATTGTAGGAGTAGAAATAGTGAGATCACTCAGAAGGCTACTGCATTAGTCCGAGTAGGAGACGAGGTGGCTTGGACTAGGATTGCAGCAATATGCCTCTTTTTTTGAGGCTGAGGATATCTTTATTTCTCACATGTACCCTGTGGAGCAGGCCCTCAGGCATCCTGGCACTGTGGTCACCAGCTTGGTTACCACTTTGAAAAGGAAGTATGAGTAGTACTTTGAAAGTGCAAGTGGGCTACTTTGCACCTCCAGGGTCACTGACCAGACCCCAGGCTCAGTCCTGGGCAATGACCTGGCTGCAGAATCGAGCATGAGGTTGTAGATGCTGTGGGTGATGCTCATGGCCAGCATCAGCTTCTCAGTCAGCAGGCCCCTGAAGACATCCTTGAACTAGGAACTCAGTGTAGGCAGGCTGGATCCTGTACCATGGCCAGTCTGGCCCTGAACTTGCACCAAGTGACCTGCAGGGTCTAACTGATGACTTTCACAAGGTGCTGCACCTCATGCTTGAATAGCTGCATCTGGTGGAACTGCTGGAGCTGGCCGTGCGGCTCACAGGGCTGTGCACCTAAGGGCCGACAGGTGTCCTTGAGTGTTCACTTCATGATAGATGTGATGGCATAGGTTTTGGAGATACAAGTCCAGATTTTAGTTAATAAGTAACAGGAAAAGAAGATGGAGAGCAAACTAATATAATAGCTAACATTTCTGTTGAACTTTCCAGGATTCTTCTATGCGCTTTAAACATGCTAACTACTTTAATCTACATAATAATGACACTCATCAGGTAGGCACTATTATCAATTTTTATAGAAGAAAAAACTGATTCACAAGGAGGTTCAGTGACTGACTAAAGACCACCCAAAGAATAAATAGCAGAGTGTAGGCTCAGACATAGGCACCTGATTCTGGAGTAAGTGTTCTTCCTCCAGTGTACTGGAACACGAACATAGACACACAGTGTATGTATGTATAAATATCTCTCAACATATAAGTGCAGCAGGGAAACACACAGTTGGGTCTTGATCAACCAACTCATGATTTTAACAACTTTTCAACAATAAGCAAGGTCATGGGCGGAAAAAAGGATATCACTCTTGGCTTTGTAAAAAGAAAATGAGCCTTTCTAACATATGTTTACATGTTTTTCTCAGGGCACAAAAGTGTGCCATTGTGGATGGCATAATAGGTATAATCAATTATCAGCATTCCATCCACGTGAGTATGAATTTTGAGATTTCCTTCTGCAGATTTCAGAAAAAGATGTAGCTTTGTTTTGCAGGAGCCCAAACAACAGTATTTGCTTTTCAGGCCACTGCCAGACATCCAGGGCCACAATTTCTTGTCCCAGTTTAGGCGCTGCTCTTGGAATGGTAAGGCAGCCCGCACGGGAAACACAGCTGTTTTCCATGCTTTGCGGTTATTGTGCAGCAGGGGGCGCTGCAGTAGTGTTCATCACGGTCCAAAGGAGCCGCTCATTCAGCCAGAAAAGGGATGAGCCAGGAGGTGTGGCGGGCGGCCCCCGGTCCTCTTTGGTCTAGCAACTTTAGTACCCAAAGCTTGTTCTACATGGGCCATTCTCCTACACCATATTTCATCGTGTTGGATGCGTTCCATCCAGTTCTACATCCGGAAAGGAAAGGGCATTAGCTTCCCGCCTTTCTAGCTTTAAGGATACCCGGTTGCACTGGAGGCTTCTCTCTCATCTATGTTCTCAGCATCAACCCGACAAGCTCCCTGAACTCACAGAAGGCCCCCCGGGCAGTTGCTGCGGGCCATGTGTGTGTGCGGGTACGCCTTTCCTTCCTCTCTTTTTAACCTTTCTGAACATTTCTCTCCCTACGCGTCTTTTCGGTGACATTATGGCCAACGTCGGCTCAGAGCTGAAATCGCTCTTCCTGACATGGCCTCCAAGCTCTCCAACACCGGGCCACCCCTCATTTCGGCTCACACACCGCGAGCGTGAGTGGGAGGTGGCCTGTGTGTTAGTGGCGACCAAGGCAGCCGCAGTCGCCAAACCTGTTGTCCCTGTCTGGGTCTTCAGAAGTCTCTCCAGCTGACCGGACTTACGCCTGGCAGCGCTTGGCACTCACAGCTCTGGAGCTGAGATCGTGCGGGTGCCAGGCGCCGACAGGCAGCTGCGCGGGGCGTGCGGCCGCCTCCTCCCAGACCTCCTTCTCCTCCGGCCCCTCCCACCGCGCCCCCTGGCTATCCCTTGGGCCGTCTCCCAGCAGTCGCCTTCGGGTCCCGGGAGCTTTCCAGAGCGAAATCGAAGGTGAAAGAAACAAGAAGAGGGCGGGAGGCCGGTAGGAGGAGCCTCCAGCGCCCGAGGGGGAAGGGCGGGGCGAGGGCGGGGCCTCCTGGGCCGGGGGCGGGGGCTGGGTAGGAGGAGCCTTCGGGGAGGATCCGGGTGGAGAAAAGGGCCGGGCGAAGCCGGGATGGAGGGCTGGCCACGCAGGCGCGGGGGGCCGCGTCGCGAACCCCACGCGGGAGCTTCTAGAGTCTCCAGCCTCCGCTTCTCACTTCATTGGAGAAGAGGACTAGGGCTGGGCCCGGGAGGGAGCTAATAAAGAGTGAATGTGCAGCAGCGGCCGTGGCGGCCGGAGTCCGCCCGAGCGACACCGGAGCAGTGCGCCCGAGCGGCGGCGAGGGGAGGCGGCTCGCCTGGTCCCTCCCACCCGCCCCTCTTTCTCTCTCTTCCTCCAGCTGGTCCGAGAGCCCGGCTGGGTTGGGTCCCTCAGTCCCCATCCCGCCCTCTTCCATCTCCTCCGAGCCCCACTCCTCACCTAGGGCGCCCCGAACTGCCATGGGTTAGGGTGGGGGCCTCGACCCGCGCCAAGGACCCGCTCTGTGATCCGCCGAGGGACGCGGAGCCCGAACGCCGCTCGCCACTTGCGGGCGCAGGGCATGGGGAGTGCGGTGTGAGCCCGCGCCCGGGGAGGACGCAGAAGCTGCGGAGACGGGAGCGAGGAGGAGGAGGAGAGGCGCTGTGGATTGGAAGGACCCGAGGGAGGGAGGAGAGGGAGGGAAAAGTGAAGCTGGGAGGAGAAGGCGGCGGAAGGTGGGGATTGATGCTTCTGTTTTTTGTTGCCGCTGCTGCCCTCGCGCTGGGAGCCGAGCCCGAGGGAAGGCGGTGGAGAGATGATGGCAGAGTTGGTGAGCAGCGCCCTGGGGCTCGCCTTGTATCTCAACACCCTGAGTGCAGATTTCTGCTACGATGACAGGTAAGGGGGCGCGAGGAGGGGGCGACCGGCTGTAGGGGTACTCCGCGGCGGTTCTCTAGCTTCCTGCTTTCAGGCTCAGAGTGCGTCTTGGGGGAACTGCTTCAGTTCCTAAAGGTTTAGGCGACACGTAAACATTAGCACCTAAAGCAAACACCGGGGACGCGAGCGCGCTGGGCGGGCAGAGGAGTTTCCGTTCCTACTCAGCGGCAGCAGGTTCTCTGCTCTGCTTCTTGGCTGCTGGCAACCGCTTAAGTTTCTTAACGGAAATCCCGGCAATTTGGGAAACTGTTTAATGAACGTATTTTTTAAAAAGTGCAACAAAAGCACATTAAGTGATTTTACGTCTGGACTGGAAGGAAGCCGTTCCCCGCCCCCTAATAGATCTTCCCTGTACTGTTTCCTTTTATTGATGGGACACTTTTATTTCCCGAAGTTAGAACACACGTTTGACAGTTGCCAAAATAGTGAAAAGAGAGATGATTCTCTGCTTCAACTTTCCCTTTTGACGTGAACAGGACTTACTTTGAGCCAAGACGCTGCTGCCCTGGACTCCCGCCTCCCCAGGCCCCCACAGCAATCGTTGGGGCAGCACTTTGTAAAAGCCTCAGCTTTCATTTCTGTTTGGGAGTTTTACATTAGACGTCAGTGATTCTTTTGTGCTAATTGGAGAAGAAGACGCCCCTAGAGACCAAAGTTGTCTTCTGCACTTGGGTTAGTTTGGGTGGCTGAATGAGACCTGAACTGTGTTGTCGGAGAAACTGCATCGATTTCTGGAAAATGTCATAGTTGTGTTGGTGTCTCTACCTATTTTTTAAACGTTGTTAGTGTTTAGAAACTGATGAAAATCTCCACTAGCCATTAGGGAAAATTCTAATTTGTGCCTTTTTGGTGACTTAATCTGATTACAATTAAAACAGATGCATAATTAAAATATATTAGGGAGAACAGCACGCCTGGGTAAACTTATTAACCGTCCTGGGGTGTTTCATGCTCCATTGAAATTAAACCATCCAAAAAGTGAGCACAGATTTACTTTGACAGCTTTTCAGCAGCCTCTGCGCTTTGGAAGTGAATGGATCCCCAGGGTTAGGGCGAGGCTGTGAGTGAACTTAAGCAAAGTGGTTGATAGTTGGGAGAGGTGAAGGCAGAATCTTCCCTGGGTGGTAATTAGCCATATTGTATTTTCTCTGGTGTGCTCACTCACCTGCCAAAAGCATGTTTATGGATGTATGCCTCAAATCAGCAAATCTTGCACATCAGTTATGAAATCTGTTGAGAGTCACAAGAACGTTCAGCAGCTTTTGCAATGTATTTTGCGTGATGCTTAGCAAGGCTAGTTGATAGGAAGCCACTGTTCGGCATAAACTTTTCCTCAACTTTAAGCAGCGTATTGATTTTAGCATTTATACTACATGATCTGATACGTGGTCTGGGTGAAAGAGTGAGCGGAGCTGTTTCTGCTTTCTCCTATCCTGTTTGATGGTGCACCTGCTATATCCAGTTTTTTAGGTGAAAAAGTCTTTGCTTCCAAAGATAGGTGAGTTTTCATTAAAATGAGCTCAGGAGTGAGTCTGGGAAGTTACTGGCTATTTTGGGGACAGTTTGAATAGTAAGCATTTAAACCAAGAATATAGAGCTTATTAAAAAAGACTTCCAGGAATATTGTAACTGTTGTAGAACACAATGATAAATCAAGCATTCTTATTGTATACTCTGGTTAGCTTCTGTCCAGTCCAGCCATAAACTTGGAAAAAGTTTATGGCAGAAGAAAGCATTCTTAACAAATTAAGGAAATAACTAAACTAAATATGGATATATACTTTTCTAGAAGTCTGATGCTCATTTGGTGTTCTTGTGTCATCAGTCAGAAGTGTTCTCCTTTTTCCCCAAGGGCTCTGTAACTTGGGGAAAATGGTGTGGTTGTGATGATAAATTAGTTGCTCTGTATGGTTGGCAGTTGTTAGAAGTTCTTCACATGCTCCAGATGAGGTGTTAATATTACTTACTCCTACCTCCCTGCTACATAGATGAATTTTACTTTGATGGTTTGCCCATACCGTCTAGTTGATAACATGTTCAGTGTGATATATAGGTCGTATATATTGGTAAGCCAGCTTGTGAATGTGAATTTTACTTTGCTACAATTTGAAAAGTATTCTAAACTCTGATTTCTTAGTAGCAGAACTGCCTATGCTTCATTGCTTCTTAAAAGGTGAAGTCTTAAGAGTAGCAAACTTTGTTTTTAGGTATTCTAGAAATTATGAGGTACATCTTAATAGGAGCGCTGAACTTATTTGTTGTGTGCACAGCATGTTAAAATGATTCATTGCCAAGGTGCACAATAAATTGTGGCCTTTTAGATACATTTTCTGTCTAACTGCTGTAACTCACTGGTGTCTCTAGCGGGAAGAGAGCTGGGGAGCCAAGTGGAAACTATAGGATGATAATAATGTGTTTATTTCCACTACTCCATTGCAGACTGCAAAGATTCATGTTTAAAATGTTGCTTGAACTACATCTGTGGATTGTGCTGCCCTCCAGGAACTTTTGTGAAGTATAGTTCTGTAAGGAGAGCTCAGTGCAGGAAGCAAAAAGAATAGCTCTCTGGGCAGCGCCTGTGGCTTAGAGGAATAGGGCGCCGGCCCCATATGCTGGAGGTAGTGGGTTCAAACCGGCCAAAAACTGCAAAAAAAAAAAAAAAAGAAGAGCTCTCAAGAAGAGAGATGGCTCTTATGCCTGACTTCCTAACTAAATCTGTACATTTTAGCCTAAAAAATCTGGCATTTACTCTAGGAAGGCTTTGTGTCTCCTTAGCATAAACAGTCATGTAGTGCTTCTCAAGGTTATGATTTCTTTTGAATATAGTGATCAAGTTTACTTATGAACCCTATATATCACGACGTTTAGTTTTTGATGGAGCTTGGTTGAAATTATAAAATGGAACATAAAACTTTCTTATTCAAAATCAATTTCGTTGGTAAAATTTAATATTTTATAAGTGTGTCTGTGCTGAACTTAAGAATATATGATGAAACAAACAGTGGAAGAGAATAATTTACTGCATCTGATGAAAAGGCCTATATGGTTTCAGCTTCATCCTCTCTCCCTTGCCTTCAATCTAGTAATGACTATATTGAGTCTTAAGTTGTGGTTAGAGCAAAATTGAAATACACATATGCAATCTTTGCCAATTTTTAACTGATGTTGTATGTGACTCCTTGAAGGATTTTCTCTTATTTTCTGAAGAAATTTGTGTATAGGTCAGTGGGAAAAACTTGCTGTCCCAAATTCTCTGCTGTCTTACATACTTGTTGAGCATGACATGGGATCATTTTCCTTTCATCCTCCTAAAAAATGCTGTTATGAGTTACTTCTGGGTGTAACAGTAGGAGAGGAGTCAGTTTACTTCAAAGCATACAAAGGTAACCCATAACCTGTTTTGAAGTCTTATTTCACTTTGTATATGTCATCTAATCGATGGCATGCACCTTACAATATTCAGACAAGTAAAAAAGAAGATAATGTCTACTTGCTTTTAATTCTTCCATGTTTAATTCTTTCATTAGTTTGAAAAAAAAGAACATTTGAGATTTGGGAAGTAGAGAGTGTATTTTTGGCTCCATTGAACATTTTTTTTCCAATTTATTGCCCATTTTTCATTTGTCAAACCCACTCATAATCATTAATGTTACCTATGGGGCTGTTAGCTTTTCTGTTGTGAGATCATTTTGTGAAACACGTCCATAGAAGAAATTTCTTAAATCCACCCAGAACTCTTTTTTTTTTTTTTTTTTTTTAAGAGACAGAGTCTCACTTTATCGCCCTCAGTAGAGTGCTATGGCGTCACAGCTCACAATAACCTCCAACTCCTGTGCTTAGCCGATTCTCTTCCCTCAGCCTCCCAAGTAGCTGGGAATATAGGCACCTGCTACAATGCCCACCTATTTCTTGTTGCAGTTTGGCTGGGGCTGGGTTCAAACCCTCTACTCTTGGTATATGGGGCTGGCGCCCTACCCACTTAGCAGCAGGTGCGGCCACATCCAGAACTCTTAATAGCATTCCTGGTTAAGGTTTTGATTTGGGCATATATGTAAATTTCAGTCTTTATAGAAATACTAAAACTATAGAGTTTTTTTGTTTTGAATTGCTAGGTACAATGGCCAGCACTTTGGAAGGCTTAGGCAGGAGAATTGCTTGAGGCCAGAAATTCAAGACCAGGCTGTGCCATGTAGAGGGACACCATCTCTACCAAAAAATAAAAATAAAGCATTTAGCTGGGTGCAGTGGTATACACCTGCAGTTTTAGCTACTTGGGAAGTTGAAGTGGGAGATAACTTGAGCCCAGGAGTTTGAGGCTACAGTGAACTGTGACCTGTTACTGCACTCCAGCCTGAGTGAGAGCTGGGTCCTGTCTATTAAAATACATATATATATATACACATATATAACATATATGTACATTTTTTTAAATTAAGATTAACGATTTTTTTAAACTTGCTTTTTTCCCAGAGATATTCAACTATTCCTTCTATTTTAATGCTTGTGTTAACTTGAGGTTTTGACCCTGTCTGAAAGGAATCCCTGTGAAATGATCAATAATGCTGTAAAATTCTCTCTAAAAAGATCTCTGTAATATAGTGCCTTGGATGAATCTTGGATTGTTATCTTAAAATTCAAGTAGGTTTAATCGCTGAAGGCATGTCTGGTATTTACTAGAGGCATGTTTTAGAAAAAAATCACTTTAAAATTAAATAAGGGAAAAGCTTTTCTGTCAGTGGTTGTCTCCCAAAGTTTTTGGAAAAAGCCAGTGTGCACAAAAGTATTGTTTTACTCTTCAATTGCCTTTCCAGTTTATAATACCCTGAAAAAAAATGTAGTTGAAATACAATTTATAGGTTATGAATTATTTTGTATGGTATTTATTTTCTATCTAAGTTTTGGTTGTTTAAACAACTCTATGTGGAAACAGTTCATTTTGCTCTTTTAAACAAGTATCTCTCTTATCAGTAAAACTAAAATTAGGTGAAGTTAGAGTGGACCACTTTATCTTACCTCCACTGAAACTGTCAGATGATGTTTATTATAGCAAATGACCCAAATACAGCCACTGAACGGATGTGTACAAATGCCATAGGGAAAACTACTCGCCAGCCATCTGTCTCTTAGTTGTTTTCACATATATGCCCACGTGAGTATGCACACAACGTGTTATTTTTCATTTACATTGGTGATTCTGTGGGCTGTTGTTTTATCTTCCACACTCAGTTTTTCAGTACTAATGCAACCCTGTGGTAACACTGAATTTTCTGCTGCTGTAATTCTGAAATAGTTACAACCTTTTGGATCCACCATGAGTTAGGAGCACAATTTGTCTTTCTAATTTCTTTGTTGCTGTTCAGCACACTGAAACACCTGTATGAAATGCCTGTGAGGCTGCAGTGATTTGTCACAGGCCAATGGTACACTGTCTCTAAAACAGGCTCCTTCATGATATTAGAAGGACAGAGGCATTCTGGAAAATCTGTGGTTGGCAGACCTCCTGTCTTATAATTTTGTTATCTCATTCAAAGTGCTTTAACATAGTAATATTCATCTTTTAACCTTCTTGGTTCTCTCTTGGGTATTGTATCAACTTTGGGAATTTAATAGCTTCCTCAAAGTGACAACTGTGGCAGGCTGGAAGAAAAGGATGGGTGGGTTGTTGACTATAAAGACCTGTCCTGATGAATAACTAGTCTCAGGAGCTTGGTTAAAAAAAAATGTGGAGGGACATTTCAACAGGACTATATATCTTCTGTTTTTCATAGAATTAACAACGCATAATATTTTGAATAATTACAGGTGTCATTATGCAGAGTGCTAGATGGCTTTTTTGTGTTCTTTAAAATTTTTAATTTATCTTTGTCTAGATGGGATCAGTATGTTTTCCAGGCTGGTCACAAACTCCTGGCCTCAAGCAATCCTCTTCCCATAGTGTTGTGATGACAGGCATGATTCCCCTGGGCCTTGCTCCTTCTTTGAAGATTTGATTTGTATGCGCTTTCTAGGAATAAACTGCTACATTTAATAATTCACTAATTATGAATATTAGCATGGGGTTCTTATATATGTGCTGCATAATGTATAAAATATACAATAGCTGCTGTCTTTGTTAACAAGTGTCTTACCAAGCATTGTCTTCTTCTACCTGTACTTTATAGCAAGTAAAGTGTTTGAATTTGGAAGTATGATGATAAACCTTTCAAAATGTTGATAGGCTGTCCTTTGACATAATTTTATTTGAATTTACCTTCTGTTCGTTACATTTTAATTTCTTGTTCATGTTTTTTTCCCACTGATACTCATATTTTACAACTTTCATTAGGACTCTTTTTTTGTTGTTGTTGTAGTTTTGGAGGGAGCCGGGCTTGAACCCGCCACCCCCGGTATATGGGCCTGGCATCCTGCTCCTTGAGCTACAGGCACTGCCCTCCTTAGGACTTTTGTTAACTTCTTTTCTCTAACATGCGCACTTAAAATACATGGTTTGGCCTGGCCTTATTTTTGGTCTGGTGCTCATCGATGCTTTAGTTATACATTCAGAAACTTGGAAACATCTCTCCTACGTGTTTCCTTCCTCCTTGTCCAGGTCAATTGTTTTTCTTAGAGGTCTGCAGTGGCTGAATTCTTTGGGTTGACTAGACAGCTTCTCACCTTTTCAAAGGGCTTAAAGACTTTTGCCTCTAAGATTTTAAGCATTTTTGAGGCAGTTCATGCCAAGAAGATGCCGCGCTATCAAAATTCTATTGATCCCTCTTTCTCTTTTTCTCCTCTCTGACAGTTTAGCTTTTAATCATATTTGTCAGTTTTTTTGTACTCAAGGTTTCTAGAATAAAAGGTCTAAATGTTTGAGTCTTTCAGAAATTTTTGGTGTTACATTTTTGGGTTTACAACTTTGACCTTCCGTCTTTAAACGAGAGATAAATGGGAAACAAGAAAACCTATCTGCACAGGAGAATTTTGAAGAAGGCGAGAGCACTAAAATAACTTTTCAAGATTTAACATTGAAAGTTATCATCAAGTTTTTAGAATCATTTGCTTTATTTAATAATTCATAAGATGTAGTTAATTTTAAAAAGTAGAAATTATTGTTTTAAAGATGTGATGGAGAGAAATAGTTTGATTTGTGTCTAGAAAATATGGAAAAGAGACAGGAATTGAAAATTCTAATTCCAGCTTTAGATTCCATTTTGTTGTGGAATTAAAGAGAACTATATGTATATTTGCTTTTTAGGTTATACGTGTGCCACATTCCTTGAGGGCAGTGCTACTGTGCCTGTTTTTGAAGTACCCTCACATTCGATAGAGGAAATGCTATTTGTTTATTATAATTTGACATAGGCTTGTTTCTTGATTTCTCTGGCAGGGCATTTGTGATATTAGAGTGAGACATGGTGTGGAGTGTGGCACAGCATGTAGTTGTAGTCAAGGTGAGGGCTGAATTGTATGAGTTGTCAAATGAAACATACATTAGTGCCCTTGGAATAGCAGCTCTGTGCTAGGTGTGGTGGCAAAGTTAAATGTTTCTGTCAGATCTCTTGGTTGATCATTATCCTTAATTTTTGCAGAATTTGTTGTAATATATGTGTAATTATTTGTCAGAGGTAACATGTTAAAAGAAAACCCCAAAATGAGTGCAACAAGTTAAAAGAAAACCCCCAAACGAGTTCACTTATAGGCATATGATCATGGCTTATTTAATTAGGAAACAGTGTATAAAAACAGTGCCTGGAGGTAAAGGAATTGATTAGATTAGAAAGCACCAAATTCACAAGTTTTGATAATGAAAGTTTTTTTTTTTCCCCTAATTGTGACTCAGGAAATTGTGAATGTCTTTAGCAGTAGGAACTTTTTTTTCCTGTGCTGGTTTAGGAATTCTCACTTGACATCATTTTAGGAGCATTTTAACTTCAAAGGATGTGTTATTTGCTGAAGAGTGGCCACTGGGGTGCAATCTGGCTCTTGACATTTTGAACAGTGTTAAAGGACAGGACTGAAGTATTTCAAACAGCCATGTTTCAACATTGTTTAAAAATCCAGGGGGAAGAATGGCAGTCCATATAACCCTGCATACTTGGAATTCTTTGGGTATTAATTTGAAATGCAGTTCACAAGTTTATTTCTTACAAAATAAATTTTGGTTGCACGTGTGCGCGCGCGCGTGCGTGTGTGATTTTCTTTTGAGAAAGATGAATAGGGCTAGCAAAAGTTTTACAGCTGTGTCTTAAGAGTTATTTTGTTTTCTTTTTTGGCTGCTAACAAGGATTCTGTAAAAGGAACCGCAAGGATGCAACCCATAGCCCTAATTTTTTGTTTTTACTTTATGAAATGTTCGGTGTCTATGTTAAGGCGTACTGTTATTAGGCTTCTATTATAAATCCAAAAATATAAAACTAGTTTGTGAAAGAGGCAGATAAGTGAAAACGCTTTCTGAAAAGCAAGTAAACATCTTGTTTTTATTAATTTCCAATTTGTTCCACAACAAAGCATGCCCACTCCACTTTCTTTTCTGTTACTAGTATCTCTTGAATTAAATGTGAGAGTCAATAGTTATACTCTTTATGAAGAAGACTCCTTCAAGAGAACAAAGGCTTACTGGATGTCCGTGCATGTTGAAGTGACATCCCTGCAAACTGTGTCCTCTGTAGGGGTTGCCTTGGGTTTCCCCACACTGGAGATCACACTCACAGCATGGGTTCCTCTGGAACATTTCTCATTGTTTTGTAAACTGTTTTACTGGCTACTTCTGTCTTCCTATCCTTAGGCTTTTAAAAATATTATAAATACCTGTGGCTCAAAGGAGTAGGCGCTGGCCCCATATGCTGGAGGTGGTGGGTTCAAACCCAGCCCTGGCCAAAAACTGCAAAACGGAAAAAAAAAAAAATTATAAATACCATGGTAGTTGCCTTTGATTGTAAATGATATCTTAAGGTGCAATGATTGTGGCCAAAGATTTTGTTAAGTATATTTACTTTATAACAGGTTGCTTCCTCCTCCTCTAAATAGTCAGCTACATGACTGCTCTCCCAAAGTGATTTAAAGAGCCCATTTTAACAAAGAAACTTCTAATGGCAAATTTTCCAACTACAGATTTGTAGAAGAAACGTTCTCAGATGATGAGGAAGGTTAATCTGGCAAAAAAGACATTTTTATTTGCAGAAATAGACCTGTTAGAGGGAGGTAATTATTTATGGCTGATATGAAAAACTGGTATTCGTCTTTTAAAACAGGGTTATTCTTGTTATTTTATTGAAAGAAAAAAATGGTACAGAATTGTGTCACTGAATTAACAATATTAAATAAGCAAAGATTTATAGTTTAACCCAGTTTTAAAGGAATGTATACTGATTTAACCAAAGAAAATAAATTTGGGATTTGAATAAAAATCTGTTAAAGACTCCAGCTTGGAGCCTGAATTTACCAGCTGCAGTTTGCCATGAATATCTGATTTTCTTTTTAAAATATCCCATTTAAAACGATCACTTGCTTCCCTTCACCTCTGTATTTGAAGGTTTTTTTTTCTTTTAAAAACAGTCGTGTGTTTTGTTTTGTTCCAAATTGAAAAGATGATGAAATTTCATTGCTTTAAAACCTCTTGTTCATTCATTACCATAGATAATGTAAATCATTTCTGTGAGAGAATTTATGGGGATTACTCAACTTTTCATTGCACTCTTTTTCTTTTTTTTTGGATACAGTCTCACTCTGTCACCCTGGGTCCAGTGCCATGGTGTTATAGCTCACAGCAACCTGAACTCTTGCCTCAGCCTCCTGAGTAGCTGAGTAGCTGGGACTGTAGGCTCACACTACACCCAGCTAGATTTTCTACTTTTAGCAGAGGCAGAGTGTCATTCTTGCTTTAGCAATCCATGTGCCTTAGCCTCCCAGAGTGTTAGGATTACAGGTGTGAGCCATCACTGTACTCTTGATATGATGTTGAGGATATATGTGGCAGGCAAGGGATTTTATTTTTCTATTTGGATTTATTTATTATTATTATTATTTTTTGCAACAAGTTTCACTCTGTTGTTCTGGGGAGAGGGCTATAGAGTCATAGCTCACAGCAACCTCAAACTCTTGGGCTCAAGAAATCCTCTTGCCTCTGCCTCCCAAGTAGCTGGGACTACAGGTGTCCACCACAACACCTGGCTAATTTTTCTATTTTTAGTAGAGATGCTACTCTCGAACTCTGGAACTCAAGCAGTCTACCCACCTTGGCCTCCTAGAATGCTAGGATTATAGGCATGAGCCACTGTGCCCCCTGGCCAGGCAAGGGGTTTTAGAACTAGTTTTCTCCTCTAATTTGCCTCCCTGCATTCTTACAGACAACTGACTTTTTAATTGTCCTTTTGTACAATATTTCTTTTTTTTTGAGACAAAATCTTACTCTGTCGCCCTCAGGAGAGTGCTGTGGCATCACAGCTGACAGCAACCTCCAACTCCTGGGCTTAGGCAATTCTCTTGCCTCAGCCTCCCGAGCAGCTGGGACTACGGGCACCTGCCACAATGCCCTGCTATTTTTTGTTGCAATTTGGCGGGGGCTGGGTTCGAACCCATCACCCTTGGTATGTGGGGCCGATGCCCTACCCACTGAGCCACAGGCGCTGCCCATTTTTGTGGAATCTTTTTAGGTACACACCTCAAGTCCTCAGTCTTGGAGTTAGACAGATCTCCTTATGCCTCTCATAAAGAGATGTGCCTCTTGCTGGCTGTCTTTCTCTCTGTGTACATATAACATAGTTTCTAGATTAGTGCTTCTCAAACTTCAGCCTACCTGGAAATCACCTGGAGTTGTTTAAATGCAGTTTCTGCATTGCATTTATTCCCAGGGGCAGCAGAGGCATCAGGTTCACAGACCCCATTTGGAGTAACAGGGCTCTGTTTCATTTTACGTGTCACGGGTAAGCTCAGTGGGTATTTACAGACATTTGGAAAGGCTTCCTCCATTCCTACATCAGAGGATAAAGTGTCTCTAATCTGCGTTTGAGTTTAGCGGTTTATTTAATCTTACCATGTTTCATTTTGATTTGTTCAATAATGACACAGGGAAATTCTAGGATATGATCTCTGTTGAAATATCTTTTGCCATCACATATGACAATATCATCTTCTTTGTAACATTACCGTGGAGATAGATACTGGATTCTCATTTTGACAAATAAATAAACTGATACGGAATTACCTTGCACTTATGACTTGAATAGGTCCTGATGCCTAACCCGAGTCTCTAAAATCATTAGTTTCATTGGTTTGTGCTTTTGGTGAAAAACCCACTGGAAGGAAATTTAGTATGCAGTGCGTGACGGCTTCATAGACTTTAGGCAGGCAGCAAAATATAAGGCTTCAGGGAGCTGAGAGTAGGAAAGATAAAGATTTACTAATGATATTGAGGCAGCAGGTGATGCTCTTGGGCGAACGTGTCTACATAGGGTTAGAAATACTTGGACCCATATGATTTTATAACCTGGCTCACTTAAATCTTAGCCTGTAGGCATGTTGGCGAGGAGTTCTGAAAAGGTAAATGCCCTATATCTCTGAAGCTTTAAATTCCTAATTAATAAACATATTATTGGAGAACTTGTTCTGAAATGAAGTATACTTTTTTCTTTCTTTTTAAAGTACTATATGTGCTGTATAGTAGAAGTAGGATTGTAAATAAGCATTGGACTGAGATAAGCGTTTTAGTTTTGCTGGGTGGAGTGACTCATGTCTGTAATCCTAGCACTCTGGGGAGGCCTAGGTGGGTGGATTGCCTGAGTTCACGAGTTCAAGACCATCCTGAGCCAGAGCTAGACCTTGTCTCTAAAAACAAACAAACAAAAAAGCCAGGTGTTATTTCAGGTACCTGTAGTCTCAGCTGCTCATGAGGGTGAGGCAAGAGGATCACTTGAGCCCAAGAGTCGAGTGGGAAGGGAGGGGACAGAGGGAGGGTGAAAGGCAGGACCACACCTGTGGAGCATATGGAAGGGGTACAAGTCAGATCTGTCAAGTGTAGAACATAGATGTTTTGGTACAATAATCAAGTAAATGAGGTGAAAGCTATGTTGATTGGTTTGATCTAACCATGTCAGAGTGTATAAAAAAAAATCACATTGTACCGCACATATGCATGAATGTATTTATGATCTATATGTATTTGACTTAATTAAGAAAAAAAAAGAAAAAAGAGTCTGAGGTTGCTGTGGGCTATGACGCCACAGCACTCTACCGAGAGCGACAAAGTGAGACTCTGTCTTAAAATTAAAAAAAAAAGCGTTTTCGTTTTGGAATTATCATTTTACTGTTTTAGTACTTGAACTATTTAGCTCTCTTGAAGTTAGTACTGTATTTTACATGTAATTGTTCAGGAAGTAAAAAAAAAAAAATTGCCTAACACAGAGTGAGGTGAGATAAATTAGTGTTTTGAATGTTCTCTGTTGGCTTGAAAAGCTGTTGGAATAGAGTGCCGCGTGACTCAGATGATCACCGCACACAGAGTACATACAGTCGTCCCCCCATCCTTGGAGAATACATTCCAAGACCCCCAGTGGATGCATAAAGCTGAGGATAGTACTAAGCCCTATACATGCTGTGTCTGTTCCTACGCATACATACCCGTGAGAAAGGTGAATTTATAAATTCGACATAGTGGAAGAGTAACAACAATAGCTAAAGATAAAATAGAACAATTATAATATACCAGCTAGGGCTATTATTAAGTAAAATCAGAGTTACTTGAACACAGGCGCTGTGATGCTTCCTCAGTTAATCTAGTAACTGAGACAGCTACTATATGACTAATGGGCGGGAGGCCTGACAGACTGAAAACCGTAGACAAAAGGATGATTCATGTCTTGGGTGGGATGGGGCAGGACAGGCTGAGATTTCATCACGCTATTTATGTGTGATTTAAAATTTGTGAATTGTTTATTTCAGGAATTTTCCATATGTTATTTTGGGACCACAGTTGACTGTAGGTGACTGAAACCATGTATGGGGGGGGATAGGTCATTACTGCGTCTTTCTCTCTCTCTCCCTTGAGAACAGAGCTGTGCTCTACTCCTGTGTCATTGCTGACTGTTTCACTTGGGGTCTGTAGTTGAGCTCTTGCTGTCTGAGCTTCTATTGCATACCCTTCTCCCTCCCCTGCACTGTTTTTTAACATTTTATTAAATTATAACTGTATACATATATGGGGTACAAGGTGATGATTTGATATGCAATGTGGAATGCTTAAATCAGTGTTCTCAACCTTCCTAATGCCGCCACCCTTTCATATAGTTCCTGTGGGTCTTGACCCACAGGTTGAGAACCGCTGGCTTCAATCAAACCCATTAACATAACCATCACCTCATTTACTTATTTTTGTGATAAGACGTTTATAATATACTCTTAGTTGTTTTGAAATGTACCCTTGCATTGTGCACATTGGGTAAGATCCCACCAAATACCCTCCCTTCACTCGTGTTCCCCTCTCTGCTCCCCTCTCCTTTCCCTCCTCATTTCTAGACCATATTTGTATTTTATCATTCATGTGAATGTGTAAGTGATTATATATTGGTTTCATAATAGTATTGAGTACATTGAATACCTTTTTTCTTCATTCTTGAGATACTTTACTAGGAAGACAATGTTCCAGCTCCATCCAGGTAAATATAAAAGATGTAAAGTTTCCATCGTTTTATGGCTGCATAGTATTCCATGGTGTACATACACCACAATTTGTTAATCTATTCATGGGTTGCTATTGACAGGCTGCTTTCATGACTTGGCAGTTATGAATTGGGCTGCAATAAACAAAATTTTTTACAAAAAAAGTCTTTTTTTGTAAAATAATTTTTGTTCATCTGGGTAGATACCTAGTATTGGAATTGCAGAATCAAATGGTAGGTCAACTTTTAGTTCCTTGAGAATTCTCCATACTTCTTTCCAAAAAGGGTGTATAAGTTTATTAGTTTGCAGTTCCACCAGCAGTGCAGACGTGTTCCCTCCTCTCCATGTCCACTCCAGCATCTGCAGTTTGGGGATGTTGTGATGTGGGCTAATCTTACTGGAGTTAGATGATATCTCAAAGTGGTTTTGATTTGCATTTCTCTGATGACTAAAGATGATAAGCATTTTTTTATTTGTTTTCTGTCCATTTGTCATCTTCAGAGAATTTTCTATTCAAGTCTCTTGCTCACAAGGAAATGGGATTGTTTGTTCTTTTCTTATTGATTAATTTTAGTTCTATGTAGATTGTAGTTATCAGACCTTTGTTGGAATCATCAGCTGCAAATATCTTCTCCGATTCCCTGTCTGCCTTACTTGCATTGTCCTTAGCTGTGCAGAAACTTTTTAACTTAGCTGTGCAGAAACTTTTTAACTTGATCAGATCCCAGTAATACATTTTTTTTTTTTTTTTTTCTGAGACAGAGCCTCAAGCTGTCACCCTGGGTAGAGTGCTGTGGCATCACAGCTCACTGCAACCTCCAATTCCTGGGCTCAAGTGAGTCTCCTGCCTCCGCCTCCCAAGTAGCTGGGACTACAGGCGCCCACCACAAGGCCCGGCCATTTTTTGGTTGCAGCCATCATTTTTGTTTGGCGGGCCCAGGCTGGATTCGAACCCGCCAGCTCAGGTGTACGTGGCTGGTGCCTTAGCCCATTGAGCCACAGGCACCAAGCCCCAGTAGTACATTTTTTGTGTTGCTTCAATGCCAGGGAGTCCTTCTCATAAAATGTTTTCCCAGGCCAATATCTTCAAGTGTTCTCCTTGCCCTCTCTTCTACTACTTTTATAGTTTCATGTCTTAAATTTAAATCTTTTATCCAGTGAGAATCAATTTTTGTTAGTGGTGAAAGGTAGGGATTCAGTTTCAGTCTTCTATAGTTCACTAGACAGTTCTCCCAGCACCATTTGTTAAATAGGGAATCTCTTCCCCAGTGTATGTTTCTGTTTGGCTTATCAAAGATTAGATGACAATATGTGGCTGGGTTCATCTCTAGATTCTCTATTCTCTTCCATATATGTATATCTCTGTTTTTGTGCCAGTACCATGCTGTTTTGATCACTGTAGATTTGTAGTATAACCTGAAGTCTGGTAATGTGATGCCTCCTGATTTGTTTTTATTTCTAAGTAATGTATTGTCTATTCAAGCTTTTTTCTGATTCTATATGAAGTGAAATACTATTTTCTTCAAGTTCTTTAAAATATGACATTGGTGCTTTGAAAGGGATTGCATTAAATCTGTAGCTTGCTTTGGGTAGTATGGACATTTTAACAATGTTGATTCTTCCCAGCCATTAGCATGGTATGTTTTTCCATTTGTTATCATCTTCAGGTGTTTCTTTTCTCTGGGTTTCATAATTCTCATTATTGAGATCTTTCATATCCTTTGTTAGACAAATTCCCAGGTATCTCATCTTCTTTGGTCTTACTATAAAGGAATAGAGTCCTTAACTATATTTTCAGCTTGAGTATTGTTAGTATATATAAAACCTACTGATTTGTAAGTATTGATTTTGTATCCTGAGACAGTGCTATATTCCTTGGTCACTTCTAAGAGCTTTGTAGTGGAGGCCCTGGGGTTTTCCAGGTATAAGATCATATCATCCACGAAGAGTGAGAGTTTGACCTCTTCTGACCCTGTTTGAATACCCTTAACCCCTTCTCTTGCCTGATTGCTATGGCTAGGACTTCCATTATTATGATGAGTAGCAGTGATGACAATAGGTATTCTTGTCTATTTCCAGATCTGAGTAGAAAAGTTTTCAATTTTACTCCATTCCATAAGATATTGGCTTTGGTTGGGATGGCCTGTATCACTTTAAGAAATGTCCCATCAAAGCCTATTTTCTTAATTATTGTAATCATGAAAGGATGCTGGATATTATCAAAGGCTTTTTCCGTATTAATTGATAAAATCATTTGGCCTTTGTTTTTTTATTTTATTTATGTAGTGTATTATATTTATAGATTTACGTATGTTGAAACAACCTTATAACCCTGGGATAAAACTAACCTGATGGTGGTGTATAATTTTTTTGATGTGTTTTTGAATTCTGTTTGCTAGGATCTTATTGAATATTTTCGCATTGATATTCATTAATGATATTGGTCAATAGTTTTCTTTCCTTGTTGGGTCTTTTCCTGCTTTGGGGATAAACGTGATATTTGCTTCATAGAATGTGTTGGGGAGGGTTTCTTCTTTTTCTATGTTTTGGAAAAGTTTATGTAATATAAGTACCATTTCCTATTTGAAGGTTTGGTAGAATTCTGATGTCTAGCCATCTGGTGTTGGACATTTCATTTTGGGGAGATTTTGTATAGTTGATGCTATTTCAGTGGGTGATATCTATTTAAAATTTCTAATTCTTTCTGTTTGAGTCTAGGAAGGTAGAGTGCTTTCAGGTATTGGTCCATTTCCCCCAGATTTTCAAATTTCTGAGAAGAGGGTTTTTTGTAGTAATCATTGAGGATTTTTCTTTTTTTAAATTTCTGTTGGTATCTGCTGTTATTTCTTCTTTATCATTTCTGACTGATATTATTAGTGATTGTACTTTTCTGTTTCTGGTTAGGCTAGCCCAGCAGTTCTCAACCTGTGGGTTGTGACCCACAGGAACTATATTAAAGGGCTGTGGCATTAGGAAGGTTGGAACCACTGGGTAACCAAAACTTATCACTTTTATTAATCTTTTCAAAGAATCAACTTTTTGTTTTGTTCATCTTCTGAATGATTTCTTTGTTTTCAATTCCATTTAATTCAGCTCTAATTTTGGTTATTTCTTCTGCTGGATTTGTGGTTAGATTGTTCTTCCTTTTCCAGTTGCTTGAGAAGGCCCATTAGGTGTTGACTTTCTCTCTTTCTGTTTTCTTGATGAAGGCTTCTAATGCTATGAATTTTCCTCTTACAACTGGATTTGTGGTATCACACAGGTTTTGATAATTTGTGTGTTCATTATCATTTTGTTCCAAAATTTGATGATTCCCTTCTTAATCTAGTCTTTGATTCAGCTATCATTCAGCCTATGGTTATTTAGTTTCCATAATTTTGTTTTAGTGTGAAGATTTCTGTTGCTCTTGGGTTCAACTTTTATTCCATGTTGGTTCAAGAAGATACCATTTCTATTCTTTTAAATTTGTTGAGGTTAGAGTTAGACTTGTGTCCTAAGATATGATCAATTTTGGAGGATGTTCCATGGGCTGATGAGAAGAAAATATATTCAGTTTTATTAGGATGAAATGTTTTGTGGATGTCTTTTAAGTCCATTTGTTCTCAGCTCAAGTTTAAGTCTAATATTTCTTTGTTTAGTTTCTTCTTGGAGGATCTATCCAGAACTGACAAAGGGGTGTTAAAATCTCCATTATTATAGTGCAGGAAGATAGCGAATTGTTCGTATCCTTTAGGGTTTGCTTTATTTTTGGGGGGTGTGTTCAGGTATGGTGCATAAATGTTAATTATTGCAATCTCTTCATGTTGAGTGTTTCCCTTGACAAATATGTAGTATCCGTCCCCATGTTTCCTTATCTTTGTTGGTTTAAATCCTGTTGTATCTGCAAATGAAATTGCAACCCCTGCTTTTTTCTGATTTCCATTTACTTGTATTATGAATATGGATCCCGTCATGCTAAGTCTTTTTTTTATCTTTTAAGGCAGTGGTTCTCAACCTT
This sequence comes from Arctocebus calabarensis, assembly GCA_963573935.1. Taxonomy (NCBI): domain Eukaryota; kingdom Metazoa; phylum Chordata; class Mammalia; order Primates; family Lorisidae; genus Arctocebus; species Arctocebus calabarensis. The sequence goes on along the minus strand of CAUYON010024643.1, from coordinate 23,094 downwards.
CCTAATGCCGCATTATATTTTTATTGTTAAAAAGGAGTCTCGACCCACAGTTTGAGAACCTCAGCTTTAATGTAAGATGAGTCTCTTGTGGGCAACAGATACCTAGCCTGAGTTTTTGTATACAGTCAGCCTCTTTACAGGACAATTTAAATCATTCACTTTAATTGAGAGAGTTGATAGGTATGGTATTGTTTTGGCTGTCATGTTTTTTCAAAAGTTCAGTGGATATTTTTAATTCTTTCACCATTGTGGATGTTAAGTTTTGTTTGATAAATTCTGGGTGAATTTACTTTAGTGGGAGACCATTGTGCTGGTCATTATGGAAAAAGAGTCTGAGTATTTCCTGGAGAGCTGGTTTAGTTATGGCACATTTCCTCAACATGTGGGTGTCAGTGAAATTGATTTCTCCATCTCAAATGAAACTAAGTTTAGCTGGACATAGGCTTCTGGGCTGAAAGTTGTTTTGTTTTAGAAGATTGAAGGTCGATGACCATCTTCTTGTGGCTTGAAAGGTTTCAGTGAAAGATCTGAAGTCATTTTAATATTTCTCTCTTTGTGAGTAATGCTTTTCTTATGACTGGCTGCTTGCAGGATTGGCAAAGTTAATTATCATGTGTCTAGGAGATGGTTTATTTGGATAGAGTAGTGCTGGTGTTCTGAAACTATCTACTATCTGAATTTCTGTGGCAATTCTTGGGAAATTCTCCTCCATAATATGTTGGAGTAGAGTATCTGTGCCTTTAGGACCATCCTCTTGTCTTTCAGGAATTCCTATAAATTGGGTGTTTTATCTTTTGGAATGATCCCCCAACTCTCTCAGGGAATGTTCTGTTCTTGTTTTTCATTTTTCTGCCTCTTTGCATGCTTAGGATTGTTTAAAAGCCTTGTCTTCAATTTTAGGGATCCTTCCTTTGGCCTACTCAACTCTGTTATTGAGAGATTGTACTGTGTTTTGAAGCTCCTTAAATAACTTCTTCACTTCCTTGTGCTCTGCTATATCTTTTCTCATTATGTCCATATCCTTGGTGACTTTATCCTTGAATTCATTAATTTTTTAAGATAACTTTTGAACTACCCTTTGGATTTCTATTTCTATCCTTTCTTCCATTATATTCATCTTATTTGCCATCTGTATTCTGAATTCTATTTCTGACAATTCAGCCATTTATCTATGAATGACATCTTCAGTTGCATCTCCTTTGTCATTCCTTGGTAGCGTTGATCTACTCTGATTATTCATGTTGTCAGAGTTCTTCCACTGGTCATGCCCCATGAGTATTATCCGCAATTTGGCAATTAAAATTGGTGGGGTGAGATTGGTTTGGGGAGTACCAGAAAGTGGAGTTAGCCTGCCCTTTACCAATGAGCTAGGGCTTGTGATTGTGGCATTTCCCATACAGCCTTACAAAGGTCCCTTTCAGAGCTGCAGCCAAAGACTCTAAGGACCTGCTTGGTGAGATACCACAAACTGGCTCTCTCTTGAAGTCAGCCAGCCACTACCCAATCCTTAAGAATTGTGGTATTAGGCAGGAATCTCAGATGGGGAGAGAAACAAGCAACAGTGGCACCCTCGCCCCCTACAAGTGACAGTTGGAAGAGGAGAATCAGTCCTTTCTTGCTACAAAACAACTGCCCCTCCGCTTTGGAGGGTCCCCAGGTGGACAGCCCAGGTTGAGAGTTCTAATCAGATTGTCCTGGGCAGTACAATCACTGCTCAACAGGGAGAGTTCAAAGGGTCTGCAGTGGCCTGATAGTAGAAATTCAATACAGTTCTGTTCTGCAAACCCAAGGGGATGGAGCCTGGTCCCCTCCAATTAGCCACCAACTCAGAGAAAATCACCCACCAAAGTCACAACAGGGGCATCTGTGCCTGCCGCATACCATCACGGTGCATCTCTCCCATGTGTCCTCCTTTCCCCGTGCCCCCTGCTTCCACTCAAGTCACTCTTTCTGTGCTGCTGCCCAGAGGCCTACATAATGCCCAGGCCTCTCAGGGAATTGCCAAATACTCCGGTCTCTGCAGCAGTCAGACCTTCAGACCGGCAGATGGGGTGGGAAGTGTGGACTGGGAGTCCAGAATTGTGGGGAAAAATTCAGTGTTCAGTTTTATGCTGGGCAGGATGATGCCTGGGCTGACAAGTGGAACCCTGTGAGAAGGAGGCCTGGTGTTTAGCAGCTCTGTCCATGGGGTACAATGAGAGGTCTTTGGTTCCTGCTCGCGTGCAGAGAGCCCACAACAAGCCTCCCACTTGCGGGAGGGGTCTCTTGTCCTCGTGATGAAGGACTTTGTACCTGGAATTTGTTTTCCTGAGTGCTCTCTCTTGGAGTCATGGCTTTCCTCAGTAGAGCTGATGTGCACTTGTCTACCTTCTTTCTTAGCTCAGCTGCCCACCTTCAGCTTCCCTGAGTCCACTTTTGTCCAGTCTCTCTCCCTCTGGGCAGGAGCCTCTGGCAAAGGCTTCGGCCATCTTCCTTCTTCCTCCCTGCACCCCGATTCTGCTTGTACTTTCTACTTACTCCTATGGCAGCAGGCCCGGTCTTACCACATAAGCAGTTCTTACTCTCTTCTATTTCTTTTCTGCTGCTTTTCTTGTTTCTGGTCTTTGTCCACGAAGGCTTATTTTGAATAGACATTCTAGCCAATGTAAGTGCTTCATTCCTTCTGCAGAGTGAAACAGCCAATTACAGTGCTTCATTTCTTAATAGGTTTTGGTACTTTGGTTCTGCTTGGCAGAGCATATTGTTGCTGGGGATTCACGGTCTCCCTTTTCACTGACAACTCTTTCTTGTTGGAGTATGTTCATATTCAGAGCAGTTCTGGCAGCCTGGTGATTAGGAAAGTTGTATGTTAGCTGAGCTGATGTTTTCCTGCATTGGTGAGTTTGTGTTAATCAGTTATGTATTGAAAGCTTGCAGTGCGTTGAGCACCTTTACTGGATGGCAAACATCCAGCGCATAACCCTGGAGGTGCATGTTTGGTAACTAATTCTAAATTTATTTTCTCAGAGTTTTTTAAGTAACAGGGTGGTAAACAGTAAAGATCATAAGAATTCTGGAATCAGATGGTCTAGTGATCTAATCTCAGGATGGTTACAGTCAGCCCTCTGTGTCCTTGGGTTCTGCATTATGCATTCAACCAACTGTGGGTCAAAAGATATTTTTTTAGTTGCATCTGTACTGAACATGTACAGACTTGTCATGATTTTTGTCATGATTCCCCAGAGAATACAATATGACAGCTATTTACATAACATCTACTTTGTATTAGGTATTGTGAGAAATCTAGAGATGATTTAAAGTATAGGAATGTGCATGTGTTATATGCAAACGCTAGGCCACTTTATATAAGGCCCTCAAGCATCCTTCCATTTTGATATTCATGGGAGATCCTGGAACCAATTCCCCACAGACACTGAAGGAAGACTCACCTTGCTAACAGTAATTTTGATTGTGTGACTAAATTCTTTCAGCCTGTTTTCTCTTCTATAGACTGAGGATAATAATACCTCTACTGATGTCAATAGAGTTGTTAGGAGAAATTAATGAAACAAGTTATATGAAACACTTCTCTGGCTTCTAGGATACTTATTAAATACTTCTCTTTGGAACTATTCATTAACCGTATTGTTGATACAGTTGACTATTCATTAACTGTATTGCTGATACCGTACGGCATAATGAAAATCACTACATAATAGCATCTAAAAGTATTATGAAGCAAGTAGGAGTTTTTCCTAAAAGCCAATATGTAAAACTTAAACTTATTTCTAATTTAGTAGGTGGGCAGTATTTAACTTAGTATTTTAGATAGATTTAGAGCAACTGAAAGGTTTCAGTGAACTGTGATAATTAAGTAATATTTGGAATTTAATTTTCATTTAATTGGAGAAATGATGTTGAAACTTTACCAATATGCAACACCCCCCTTCTCTATGCATGTGTGCACGAAACACATTCAGATTTTGCCAGTGAATTGGTTGGAGTATAGAGTTAAAAAAAAATTAGATGCCTTCCATATTCTTTATCATAATTGGCTTTCTTCTTTTAAATTAACTAATATGGTACATAGACATATATGGAAAATTATGATTTCTTTTTAGTATCCCATAACAATGATTCCGCACTATGATATATATCTTTGGGAATGACATGTCTTGAATAATGTAAAACACAGGTTTGTTTTCAGTTATGTTGGAACAGATTATGTTAGATTAAGAATTCCCGCAAATCTCAAGAATACTTTGTTTCACAGTAAGTGACATTGAATATAAAAGTGCCTTTTGAAATCTTTTCCTGGGAAGCTTGTTCTCTTTCTCACTCTACCACCTAAAACTTCTGTTAATTTATTTACAGGTATTTTTACATGTACAAATAATTGATCTCTCTGAATTAAAACAGATGTTTATTTAACATTTTTTCTAGGGATTACCTATATAAAGTAGCGTATATTATGTTAAAACACTAATAATTCCTGCTTTCTCCCTGCTCTCACTGCCTGGAAAAGGAAAAATTTTCCCCTTAAAGTGCAGATAAACTAAGTGTTTTGAAGATGACCCATTACTACCCAGAATAAGGCTTTTTCTTTCTTTCTTTTCTTTTTCTTCTTCTTCTTCTTTTTTTTTCTTGCATTTTGGCCTAGGCTGGGCTTGAACCTGCCACCCCCAATATATGGGACCAGCGCCCTACTCCTTGAGCCACAGGCACCACCCAAGGAATAAGGCTTTTTCTTTAAAGCTAGAGTGGGGCTCTGATTCACCCAATTTCCTTGTAGCTTAAAAAAGGTCACAATTTTATATGATAAATTTGAGTTTGTCTAAGAAATATACTTAAAATTGGCCATTTGGGGGACAATTAATAATGTATTGAGAAAACATTGGCCATATTGCCACACATACAGTAAAAAGCACATTAATGCAATAAGCCACATCCACCAAAGATAACTTAACCTCAGCCACAATCACCATTCATTTCTTATGTGTTACCTTATTCCCAGTTGGGAATGTTCCTATTAATAACTAAGTTGTAACAGCAAGTGGCAAGCTCCAGAAAGGAACACTTTTAGTTCATGTTGGGTAGCAGCTAGTTTTCTTGAGTGCGTGTCTATTCTTGGGAAAACTTTTAGGGCATTCAGGTGAAAATTCATCTTTTATCTTAATAAACAAATTCTGTTAGTGATGGGCTAAAAAATTAGTCATATTGTGTTTAAATTACTCAAGGAATACAACAAGTGGGTTTTGTAGGATGACATTCAACTCTCTGGAATTAATTGAAATTGGTACAAGAAGCCAGTAATGCAAGATCTTATTGAATATCCACAGCTGATTGGCACTTGGAGATGGACAGGAAGGTGTGGTTACCTGTGATGAGGGAGGAGGTGAGCATGACATCCTTATTAGTGAAATTCGGTAAACTAAGAGAAGTTGACTTGAGTATTTTGCCCCTTTCTTGCTTATGATACAGTGCTTTCCTAAAAAATTATACAGAAGAGGGATGATTCTTGGGAAATTTGGATGAACTTTTTGTTTGTGGAGAAAAATAGAGGCAGTGTAATGAAAAATGAAGAGTCTTGCTTGGTGTCTTTGTGAATTGGAACCAGAGAAACAGATAAGCTGCTTGAGGTGACATCCAGACCCATTGTAATTCTCTGAACTCAGTTGTATTTGTGGAAATTACTCTGTGTCTGTATATATGTGTGTTTTTTTTAACTCTGTGATGTATTTTGATCATATGCTGAATTCATAGTGTGTGCTATACAATAGTAGCTTGTTTGCGTGTGTGTTTTTAAAAGGCCATCATCATAGTAAATGCCTGTATGTTCATCTTTGCATATTTAGAAATCGAGTTCTGAGAATTTTATTTACTTATGGGGAAAGATTGGGAAAGTTTTACTTTTTTAAAATGAAGTCCAAAAGAGTTAGTAAAATTAATGTTATTTGGACAATTTATTCATAAACCATAAACCTTGCAGATTTAAGGTAAATCATGGGTCATAATTAAATTTAACATTATTTTTAATGCTCAGCAAAGTATTAAGTCCAAATTTTCATTTTTCTGTCATTATTTAGATGAAAATGAAATTAAAAGATTTTCTATAAATCATAAGATTTGATACATTATTTGTTTTAAACCTTTTCTGAATAAATACTTAAACCTGAAATTGCCTGAATGTTTTTTATTCAGGCATCTCTGGAAGTCTGTATATAAAAAAAGGTCAACGCTTTGTGTGCATCGGAAAAAAAAAATCTTCTGTGCATGTCTGTAACTAATTTGTATGTTCCAAAGGTGTTAATCAGAATAGACAGAAGTTGGTAGATGCAGGAATAACTGCAGCTGTAGTTTTATTGAAAACTGGAGTGGTAGTGTCTCTCAAAATCTTGAGTCAATGGAAACTCACAAATTCTTTTTTCATAATATGTTACTGGTTTTTGTTTACTTAAATTGTTTGTTTTTTAAGGATTTTTGTCCCAGAAAATCACCTCACTTACAGCTAATTCATTGGTACAACTTACCAATATGTTTCTATTCTGTGTTGAAATTGGTATTAGAAAAAGGAGGACATGTGTGGGAAATAAGAAGGCAGTAAAAGCAATGAGATAATTGTCCTTATACACATAACAACCAAAAAATGTAGTGAAATTCGGTAATGACACTGTAGATTGTTCTGTTGTATATTCTGAGCACTTATCTCAGAAGCCAGAAATAACTGTTTCTGGAAACCATGGGAAGAAAGGAAAAGTAAGAGTGTGTTTACCCTTTAAAGTAGCCTGATTTCTGCTAATTACGGTGTAAAAATATGATAGTTGTATTCAAAGGTTGGGAGAAAGGTTTGAATTTGGTTTATTTCAAATTCAGGAAATGAGCCCAAATAGGCATTGGCCTTTGATTTAAAAGTGTTAAATCACTCTTATCTAGAAATGTGCTGTCTCTCCAGAAAGCATCAGTGTGGGACGCTTGCAGCTTGCATGATCCTCTGTTCCTCTCACAAACACCTACAAATTCTTGTCTGTTAGGAACCGTGTTAGATATTGGGGGCACCGATCCAAAAGGAGAGGTAGTCCTTAATCTCAAAGAAGTGAATGTCTGGTGAGGAGGCAGCCAAGTCGCAGAGTTATGTAGAAGAGAGACATGCTTATGATTGGTTCTAAAGTAGTACATCAGAGGGCACTTGACCCAGACTGGGAGAGAACGAGGCTCACTTGTGGGAAGCTTATGCCTTAGCTGACTCTTGAAGAACAATTAAGAATTAGAATAATAAAGATGAGAGAGAGGGAAGAATATTTGGGGAAAAAATATACAGGAAGAGACAGGCTTAGTGTCCAAAACCAGGGCATAAAGCTTTCAGAGAGAAAGCAGGGAGGGAGAGAGAGAATGTAGTGGGAGCCAGATCACCAAGGGCTTTGCGTTCCATGATAAAGCTTGGAGAGTTGTCTGAAACAGGATTAAATCCAAATCAGAAATGTGGGTATTACAGGGCTATATTGGTCATGTGGGATTATATTGGATGATTTGTATTCCCAGAGGGCATGAAGATTAAAATAAGATAGGAACACAGATTTAAAAAATAAAAAGGAAATTTGGACATATTAGAAAAAGAAAGGTGAAGTTGACTTCCGTTTGATAATTAGCTGAAAATGAAGAGTCAGGGTGAGGATGGGGTTACAAAGTATTCTGAGATTTCTGTCTTTAGACAAGTAGGTAAGAATAGAAACACATAATGGACCAGTTTAGGGTGCAGGGAGATGGAAGCCCTTGTCTACTTTCCTCGGTGAGTAAGAGGAGAGGTTAGATGTTGGAACATCTCTGCTCATAACATGTTTGTGGTGCTGACGCTTTGGAGTTTGGCATGCCTCTGTTGCTCCTTTGAACTGTTGCTCAAAGTTCATCATTGCACCTTTATTTTTACTAGCACATTAGTTATTTTGACGATGAAGACTTAGAAATAATTGTCTTACTACATTTCAGCTGCCATAACAAAATGCCATAAACTGAGCATCTTACAAACAACAGAAATTGCATCTCCCAGTTCTGGAGGCTGGGAAGTCTGAGATGGGCGCTGGCAGATCCCACGTCTGGTGAGGGATCACCTGCTGGTTCATGGACGGCCATCTGTTTGCCATGTCCGCATGTGGCTGTAGGGGCAAGGGTGTTCCCCTCTTTCCCAAGGGCTCCATTCTGATGACCCAGTCACCCTCCCAAAGGCCCCACCTTCAGATACTGTCACTTTGGGAGTTAGGAATTAACATGTGGGTTTTGGGGAGGAACATAGATAGGCAGAATATAGCGGTGACCTGAGCCCGACTCAGGTAAAGTGGAGCCTCTTTGTTTGAATCTAAGGGCTCTACCAAGGTCTGGGGACTTTCTTTATCTCTTGGTCTGCCTGTCTTAATCTGGCCAGCTGCTGCCTGGAGCTTTCTTCCTAATTATCTCACAAACACTCTTGGATGGATTGGTCATGTGGGTTATATTGGATGAGCCAGTATATGGATCCTGAGTATCTTGACTTATCCATGAAACACAGTTGCTGGCAGAATGGTTGGGGGTATTTGACCAGGCCTAGGACAAGTGCCTGTGCCTGTAGTTGGGCTTTTGAGTGGAAAAGGGCCAGGTTTATCTATCTCACACCATGTGGAATAGGTTCACCACAGGAAGTAGGGCTTTATTAGAAGGAAAGAAAGGATATTCTGAGAAGAGAAGGTCACAGATGTCCATGGAATCTGTGAAGTCCACTTGCATTCTGTTCTCATTACCCTTGACAGTTTGAATGGTACTTTGGAGTACCATAAATATTTCACCATAAATAGGGTCTTGGGAGTCCCATATGAGTCCCTAGATATGTGTGTGTGTGTGTGTGTGTGTGTGTATTTTGGATAACTATCTGAATTGGACTGGTCACCTTGTGGGCCAAACGCTGCTGTTCTATTTTATTTTTTAACTAGCCACACCCATTCATTTATGTGTTGTCTGTATCTGCTTTCTCTCTACAGTGGCAGAGTTGAGTAGTTGCGACAGAGACCTTGGGACTTGCAAAGCCTCGAATATTTACTATCTGGCCCTTAACTGAAGAAAATTTGCCAATCCCTGATCTAAATGGAAATACAGAATTTTAAAACCCTTCTGGCCCACGTGCTGATCCCTGAGAGCACATCTGGATGTTCCCAGGGGTTCTCCAGCCATAGCTGAGAAACACAGGTCTACGATATAATAGTTGGGAGTTAAAGCTCAAGGTCATACTTACCGATGTGAAATTTTACTGACTTCCCTTTCCCTCAGACCACACGGCACTGAGCACGGTTGGTGATTTCTGTAGAACTTGGAGGACATACTGCCTGGAGACTGGAGGAGCAGTGAGAGACTAGGTGGCACTATGAGCCTGACAGGTGTTTTTTCCCAACAAATCCTGCCCGTGCGAATGTGTTGGTGAGTCTTGGTTTTCGTGCAGTTCTGAGCCTCTGTCTGGTCCCCTAGCCCCTGTCTGGGGCCCTGACAGTGGGGTTTGGCTCGCAGGAAGCACCTGCTGTTTCATCTGGGAGTGGCTCTCTCCAGGATGCTTGGTTGCTGTTTGTTAACCTGACCCCCTCCTTGCCTCCTTAGCCTGAAGCCTATGTTTCCAGGCAGTTGTTTCCCAGCTGTTTGTTACATTGTTTCAGGCTGATCTGCAAAGTGCTGTCCAAGTGCTTAAACTTGACCGCCCCACTCAACTATCCTTCTGGTATCCATTTTCTCACGTGGTCTGCCTACTGGCCCTGATTTTTTGTGAGTGAGGTTTTGACACTTGCAAAGTGACTTTACGTCATTGCTCCGTTGTTGACAGCTTCTTCTTCAAGTTTTTTTGTTCTTTGAACTATTCAGGAAGCACCCTGGATAAAGTGTCAGTAATGTACTGCCATGATAGGGTTTTTTTTTTTTTTTTTTTTTTTTAATTTTTTGTTTTTTTCTTACTGGTAAGGAAGAAAGTCGTTTGTTTATACCTTGATCTGGAGTGCCATCTTCTGTACCCTTTGAGACTTTCCATTTGTCAATTGGTTATCGTTTGAGAATGGGTGTCCTCAGGTAGAAAAATCAGTGTTGGGGTCAGGACCAGAGTTGCCTACTGCTGAGTTATATCTGATTCTTACCTTTTGGGGGAATGTTATTAACTTAATGTGGCTGGGAATGTGAGTTTTACAGACTAGCAGCAACTGGCTTACCTAAATTTGCAGCTCAAATGTTTTTTTTTGAGACCGAGTCTCAAGCTGTTGCCCAGGTTAGAGAGCCATGGCATTACAGCTCACAGCAACTTCCAACTCCTAGGCTAAAGCAATTCTCTTGCCTCAGCCTCCCAAGTAGCTGGGACCACAGGTGCCTGCCACAATGCCTGACCATCTTTTGGTTGTAGTTGTCATTGTTATTTGTCAGACCCAGGCTGGATTCAAACCCACCATCTCTGGTGTATGTGGCTGGCACCCTAGCCGCTTGAGCTACAGGCACCGAGCCTCAAACGTTGGTTTTTAAATTGAAAATATGTGGAATAACCCTTATTAAGTGGAAAATGCTGCCGTAAATGTGATTTTCAATAGTGAATTTGAAAAATAACTAATTCTGTCTGCATATAAAGTGAAATCATAAGGCCTGATAAGTAAATGGAACACGTTTTAGCCCACAGCTACCTGTACTTAAAAACAAAAGCAAAACTCCTCTAACTTGATTTTCAATAAGAGCCTATTAAAAATTCTTAATTCATAAACTAGGTACTAAACACTTTATGTAAAAGAAGACATTTAAGTAGAGAAGTTTTGACCGGGAGCTAGTGAATTTAATTAAGAAAAAAATAAGCTAGTGGAGATGAGTTAATTCCGTTGTATATTATAATACTTGTTTAAAGGGTATTGTAGCATTCTGAGTTTGGGTAAAGTTCAGTCCTCATGCTAAATTTTATTACTAGATATATAATACTCCTGTAATATTCCTAATTCTGTATTTGCAATAAGCCAAAGAAGAAACAATCAATTTATAAGTAAAACAGAGGCAGTACATTGGGTAGAGGATGGTGCTAGGTCTATTGTCATTCCATAGTTATTTTTTTCAGCATGCAGCTGGTGAACTGATGATGTTTTTTGGGAACCAATAGTTGTGTCCAGCTCAAGGGATCCCCCACATAAATCACCGAGAGACTAAATCCGATGCAATAGCAGGAGGCTTTATTTACAAGTCAGCCCGGGCTGGGGGGTCTCTCACACCTGGTGCAGCAGGAAAACAGAGAAGCCCGTGGCCTGGAAAAGAAGGGGGTTTTTAAGGGTACAGAAAGGAAAAAGAGGGGGTGTGGGGTGAGCTGATAGAGATCCAGGGGCCTGAGTAATACTTGTCCTTGGCTAGTCTGGGAAGGAGCTGCTATCACTCAGGGCAGACACAAGGACGAGGGGCGGGGGAGGGAGGGAGTTACTTAACCCTTTCGGTATGCATGCTGCTGCAAAATGAAAGCTGAGGAACAAGATGGAGTAAGTTTTAATAAAATAGAGTCAGCTTGGTCTTTATACAATGACACAGTGATATGTGAACCTGTCCACATACCACTCATATCATATAAGGCTTGGAGGTATTTTTCTATTAGTAAAATGCTTTATGGGAGTAATAGGAACTCCCTATTGGAATATGTTGCGATCATATTCATAAAATCAGTGTTTAAGTTGAAATTTCCATCCGCACTCACATTTGAGGTTGATATGTTTTGCTTAGTGCTCTTGATGCTGTGCGATCAATTTGAGACTCAGTTCCCCTCTGGCAGGGGTTCGCATCTGAGCGAGACATCACGTTGGCTGTGCTCTGATCACTCTGATCATTGTGAGCTGCTGTCAAGAAAAATATGACTTCCAACAAGGATGACCTGTTTTCTCTGTGTTACAGAGATTCAAGCCGCATTACCATCTCCCTGTTTAATTGCTTCTCTTTAAACCTGGCTGTCGTAATTTATCTCTTTTGCTTCATCCAGAGCGATTGCTATAAATAGGCCTGGACTTGGGTAGTTGCTTCTGTGAGGGGGCTGCTTTCCCTTCTAGGCATCTGAGGTCACCAGTTCACCTGTTGTATACCTACATCAAGATCTGAATGAATTGTGATAATTATGAACATGGCAAGTGAGTAATGCATTAAAAGATAGATTTGTAAAAGTTGTGTATATTCATTCTCTATGGAGTAAGACATTGAGAAAATAGGCTAAATGTTTCTTGTCAAAGAGAAGAGAACTTAAGTGTGGTGGATCCTTGATGAATGGATGCTTTTGGGTTTATTCTCAAATCCTTTACTTTTAGGCAATATTCTGGGGGCAATTTTGTGATGTTATTGAAGGTGGGTTTGCACATCTGTGGAGAACTATAATTTCTGATCTTGTGGGGTTGTTGTAAGCATAGAACTTATTTCTTATCTAATCTGTTAAGTATTATGTTAGTGGAATATCATGGAGATAATGAAGCATTTGGTCTCTGGTCTCAAGGATCTCACAAAGCAGATGGATAGATAACAAGTGTTTTGGGTTTCTCTATGAGTAAACATTTTACTGAGTATGAGAATGTGCTGTGGAGGCCTGGAAGAAGGTTTGATTATCTTTGGAGGGTGTAGAAAAGGCTTCATGGAGGAATAATAATGAGGTTGTTGGAATGATGGAAACCTCAGAACTGTGACTCCAGAGTTTTGCATGTGTCCTCAGAATTTATGTGTGTGGACAGTGACACTGTAATTAATAGCAGAGAAGTTTTTGAGAGTGGTAGAGCTTTATCAAAATATGAATAGTAGTATTAGAAAGTCCATACAGGACGGTGCCTATGGCTCAGTAAGTAGGGCGCCGGCCCCATATACAGAGGGTGGCAGGTTCAAACCCGGCCCCGGCCAAACTACAACAACAACAAAAAATAGCCAGGTGCTGTGGCAGGTACCTGTAGTCCCAGCTACTTGGGAGGCTAATGCAAGAGAATTGCCTAAGCCTAAGAGCTGGAGGTTGCTCTGAGCTGTGACACCTTGGCACTCTACCGAGGGTGATAAAGTGAAACTCTGTCTCTACAAAAAGAAAAAAATTATATATGCAAAGTCCATACAAAGTCCATACAAATATTTAGGCATTAAGTAGGTTATTGTTTCTTTTTAATAATGACCTGCAGATTATCATACTAAATTCTTTACATATTTTATTTCAACTAATCCTCTAACCCAGGAAGGCAGTTGTTATTAGTCCTCTTTTATGAATAAAGAAACAGGCTGTGTGAGGTTAAGCAACTTGCCAAAGGTCACTGGGCCATTAAATGGTGGATCAGATTTGAATCTGGACATGTCTGTTCCTGCAGCTTCTACTTGGGGCTCTTCTACATAAAAGCACTGGGCCAAGAAGAGAGTTTAGGAGAACTGAGTTGGAATCTGTCTTGTCTTTCACTAGGCAACTGTGAGCTTGAAGATTTATTCAAGCAAGGATTTGCTTATTATTACCCATCTTATTGTAGAATACACAGAGATGAATCTGAGTCAATTTTTACTTTCAAAACAGCTTTTTTTTTTTTAAAACAGCTTTTTTGTATCATGCATTCTTTTGGCCATCTAATGAAATCTATAGACTTCTCCCTGGAATAATGCCTTAAATACATTGGAAAAAACCCACATGGAAACCAGTATGTTGAAATACGTGTATCAAAATACTAAAATCTCTATTTGTTTTGCATGCACACACATGTACATATACAGGGTGACCATAAAATCATGTGCAATTTAAAATTTAAAATTGCACACAAACTTTATGGCCAACCTATAATGTATATATGTACATATGTGTACACCCTATATGTATGTACATATTTGTATATACACACACATATATATATATACACATATGTACATATACATATTCTCTGTTAATTTAATAACAAAACCAAGTGGTAGGACTTATTAACTGACATAAAATCAAAGTAGTCATGAGCAAAATTGTTCTTTGGAGAAAATTTGTAACAACCGTATTGTGATAGAAAGTATCTGTGATTCCCAATGATGACAAAGTCACTGCTATGATTTGTTTTCTTCATTCATAGTTGAAGGCAATACTGAGCTTCGTTAGAGACTAGTGAAAAAGTTAGATGTACCCTCCATCTAAGTTCATGACCTTCTTGAGTTCTCCCTGCACAACTGAAGATGGGAACCTATAGTACAGTGATTTTTAACCTTTGTCCCACAGCACACAGGTGTGCCAGGAGAGGATGTTAGGTGTGCTGTGAACTTTTTTTTTTTTGAGACAGAGTCTCACTTAGTTGTCCTGGGATTGAGGGCTGTGGCATCACAGCAACCTCAAACTCTTGGCTCAAGTGATCCTCTTTGCTCAGCCTCCCAGGGACTACAGGTGCCTGCCACAACGCCCGGCTAGTTTTTCTATTTTTGGTAGCAATGAGGTCTCCTCCTGGCTTAGGCTGGTCTCAAACTCCTGAGGTCAAGCAGTTTACTTGCCTCGGCCTCCCAGAGTGCTAGGATTATAGGCATGAGTCACTGTGCCCAGCCTGAGAAAATTCTTAAAGATCATTAAGTCAATTATTTTTGAAAGAAGTTTAAGACACAGTAAATATATTCTCTTCTCTACTTCTTTTTTTGATCAACATAAGTGAAGTGTGCTATGGACGTTTAGCTATAGGTTTAAGTGTGCTGTGCAATTAAAAAAAGGTTGAAAAATACTGCTCTAGGACGAGGAGAAGTTTGTTAAGATTCTGCGAAGGAACAAGGCAGGAAATTAGGGGTTAGGAGTATAGAGGGAGTATGGACTTCCCCTCCTGTTGAAAAGTTTGCCTGCAGTAGTTTGAATTCTAAGCAAGGTATGGAAGGTCAGAAACCACCATCAACTTCTATGAAGCCCCAGAGCTTACAATAATCCATTACAAGATCACCTACATTGGTGGTTCTCAACCTTCCTAATGCTGAGACCCTTTTATACAAGGGTTGGGACCCACGGGTTGAGAACTGCTGACCTAGATTAACAAAACACATAATTGAGTAAATTGTTATGTAAATTCAAGGGTCTTAGCCCTGGTAGCTTATGTAGGTCTGAAAATCTGACTTGTGATTAGTAAAATGGGGAACTACATTAGGGTTAGGGGGAAAAAGACTTAAGCCAAGAAATCTTTGAAAACCAGGCCTTGAGTTAAATGGGAGAGCAAATGTATTTAAAGGGGTCCGTGGAAAAAGTGTTAGAAACCAGTGACTTGGTTAATCTCTAATACTTCCTTTAACTCTTTCTTTTTCATGTAAATTTCCTTGCTAATATTGATAGTAGATAGAAATAAGTCTGTTTGTCAATGGATTTTGATGAAAGAAAAGGAAAACAATGAAAGCCGATGGAAAACCTGAGAAGTAACTCTTGGTTGATTGACAGTAAATGTGGAGAATGCTTTGGAAAGGAGATGAAATGTTGTCTCCAGCAGATGGAAGTGTGTGAATTTTCCCTCTACTTTAAAGTTAGAATCACTGTGAGTGGTAGATAGTGTTTTAGAATCAGAAGAGTAGAAAGAAAAATTATATGATTAGCATCACATGTGGGAGTGAAAAGAGGGGCCCCTGCTTTTCTTTATGGCTCCTGTCTAGGAGAAAGCCTCTTGCATTCCTCCTTTCCCCGTGGCCTGATACATTTTTCTTCAGGGACTTTCTCTATCTTTGTCTTCTACCCCTGTCCTTTCCTGTCCTCTCTCCTCCCTCTTCCATTTCCTCCCTGGGCCCTTCGTCTCTCCCCCCTTCATCGGTAAGTGATGCTCAACTTGGTTCACGCAGAGCCGTCTCGGGGAGTCCATGGTACTGCACGAGCTGGTGTTTCACCCTTACTGAACTCTGGCACAGGAGGGAACTCCAGATTGTGCTCGGAGGTCTAGGGACTCTGATGAACAAGTGGGACTTGAGCTGAGATTTGGGGAGGCATGTAGCAGTCTCGAAGGTGCTGTGAGTTGCACTCGACCCAGGGCAATAAAGTGAGACTCTGTCTCTAAAAAACAAAAACAAAACGGTGCTGTGAGTTGTCTAGCTTGCTAGGAGGCCTAGGATGCCTCACATTTTTGGAAAATTGCAGGTTTTTCAGCGTATCCAATGCCAAAGGCTCTTTTTGGAGACTGGCCAGAGATGGAAGTACTTAGATTTAGGCAGAAATCAGTTTATGATGAGGCCTTTGTTGTAAGCTAAAGAGCTAAACTAAATGTTATGGGGAGCCTTTGAAGGAGAGAAAAATGATCACGCTTGCATTTTAAGAGAGAATCCTCTGACAGATTGAGGGTAGACCCAGGTAGAGGCCGGGAGAACAGATAGGACAAACTTTGTCCCTAACTCAGGGAGAAATACTGAGAGTGGTAACAAAAGCTGAGGGGAGAAGAGAAGAAGGTACATTTTGGAGTAAAGAAGTTGATTCTGTAAAACTTGGTGCCTGGGGCGGCACTTTGGCAAAGGAGTAGGGTGCTGGTCCCATACGCCGGAGGTGGCAGGTTCAAACCCAGCCCCAGCAAAAAACTGCAAAAAAAAAAGAAGAAAAAAAAGAAAAAAACTTGGTGCCTGAATGTCAGACAAGGTAAGAAAGAGTTCAGGAGTGTGTCACAGTGTCCCATCACTATTGGGATGTTTGTAGTAGTTCTTGTGTGAAGGAAGTAAGGAGGGAAGTAGTTTTGAGGGGTTAAATATAGAGTTTGCTTTTGCACATGGTGAATCTGAGCCTTTACTGAGAAACTATGCTAGAGTTATAAACGAGTAGTACTAACATCTTAACTGATTCATAGTTAAACTGTGCACTTGCTGTCTTCCCAGGGTTCTCAGCACTTCAGATTGATTCTCTCATTTATTCCTTTTAATAGCCCCGTGACACATACACCCCGTGAGTGTAGGGAGATTAGGAGCAGCCATGGTTTCTGACTTCACTTACGCTACACGTTTCAGCAGTGGCAGAAAATTTTATGATTCCATTGTATGAAAGACCCAGAAAAGGCAGATCCATTGAGGTAGAAAGTAGTTTAGTGGTTGCCTGGGGGTGAGAATTTGATTAGTGTAGATGAGATCAGAGAGACCTTGTTAGGTTGGTGAAAATACTCTAAAACTGATTTATGATGGTGATTGTTCCCCTTGATAAATTTACTAAAAATGATTGGATTTTATTCTTTTGAAACGGGTGTCTTTTATAATATGTAAAAGAAACCTAAAATAAAATTATAAAAAACAAAGTAATTCAAATTGGGATCATTATAAATACAGACGCTGTTATTTTCAGGGAACTGTCTTAGAAAAATGCTCTTAAGGGTATCAAGACACATCAAAGTGCTCCTTGCCAGAAACGTGCCTTGAAATTGTGTCTATTTCTTTTTTTTAATTGATTTAGGTCTCTCTATGCCCGTCTTTCAGCTGTGTCTTGATTACTGTCTGAGAAATATTTTCTGCCTCTTCTGGCTCTTTGTTTCTGAGGGCCTTTTGGGTGATGTGCTAGACAGCTAAGCTGGCTTCTGCCTCCCTCTCCTCCGTCCCTTCCCTTCCTTCTGTATTTAGGAATTGTGTGAAGGCCTGGGAATTAAAAATAAAAAAGAAGTAATTAAATTGTTCTCAAGTAACTCACATCCTAAAATTAGATATTGAAAAAGACAGTAAGGCTCTGAGCCTTCTCTCGCAGCTGGAAGGGAGAACTTTTACTGAGATCACCCCTCGGTTTGTTGGCTGGGTTTTCTTTCTCGGTTTATGGGACTTGAAGTAGGTAGGGTACACCCTCGTTTGTCTAGGGACCCAGGGAAGTCTTCCCCTTTGCCTTCTGGAGGTTTGCTGAAAAATCAACTAACAAAAGGCCGATTGATAAGAGAAGAGGCATACAAATTTCTGAACACACATGGGAGTGGGAAGTCAGCAGGGCACAGAGGATTATATACCCTGCTTACTGGAAGAGAGATGGGGAAGTGCGATGGTTTCAAGAGGGTCAATGACTTGTAGGGCGTTCAGTGGGCCGAGAGAATGTATAGTTGGCCCATGGAACAGAGGATGGTTTGGAATAAATGTCTTTCCCGGTGTGCTGACTCTGGTCAGTCTTTCTTCCTGCTGTATACCTTCAGTTACTGCAAACTGAGGGAAGGGACCAGAGGTCATTCTTTTCTTCCCCAGGGGTCTGGCTTTAGGCAGATAAGGAAACTTGAAAGAACAGCTTCATTCTGTGGTAGACAAAGAAGCCACCAGAGGGGCAATCAGACTGACCTTGAGGCCACTCAGCATGTCAAAGAACTGTATTTTGGAGTATCAATTTCTGAGCCCCAGCCTTTAGACAAATTCATATTTTATTACTCCTAATGTTAAAAGTTTCCCTGTGACTGTATTAGCTATGATACCGCTAGCACTCAGAATTGCTTCCATCTCCCCCATCCCACATCTATTGTTTCATCATCATTTGCTTTTGTTGTTTTCATTGGTAAATAGTAAGTTTACATAAATATCCAATGAAGAGAGTAAGGGCATATTGATTCTTTTGCTTGGATTTGGAAGACTTGGTGTCTGAATCATTTCTTCTTTTTTGGTCAAATGAATCTAAATTTTAAACGCAGTAGGGGATTTTCTAAATTTAATTTAAATCTTTGGTAAATCTGTTAAATCTTTGGATAAATGACAACGTTATACGTTAGTTTAAATATTGTGTTCTAAAAAACAAGCTTTTAATTTCTTAACACCTATCCTATTTGTGCCATCAGACAACTCACTGGTCATAGAATTAAAAATAATAACAATGTTATCATCAGAGTCCGTGGCCACTTGTGGGTTTGTGGTGCATTCACATCTGGAAGCCTATTTGGTCCATTATTTCTGAGAATCATTTAAATACAGAGGCAGCTATATTGTGGGGTGCCTGGATTTGTCACCGAAGGTTGAGTAGTGTGTGTCTAAGACTGTACTACAGAATCATGTGTTGCATGATCATTTAATCATTTATTAAATAGAAAACAATAACATTGACACTTAAAATCAAGACTTAAAGTTATTGAAATGCCTATGAGCCTTCTTTGCTTCTAACATACAGTATAGTATTACTCTTCCTGCAATTTATTGAGACAGGGCTCTGCAGAGAGAAAAGTGTATACAGAGGAGATAATACTTACCTGGTCCTGCAGAAATAAAATAGAAATATAAACTCTGCATTTAAAGCATCACAAATCTCAGGGTGGAAGCTGGTAGGGCAATTTAGATGTCTGGGATATTGTGCCGTGAATAGATCGCCTCTGCCCTTGTGTGTTCAGAAGTTGAGGTCCTTCAAGCAATTCAGTAATAAAATTCCTCATCATGTTTGAACCTGTACCCATGACAAATTTATTATCTGTTTGCTGATTTTACTTGGAGGAATAAAAGGCAAAGAATAAATTTTTTTATATTGTGTCCTGTTAAGAGGCTTATCTTAGGCGCTTACATTGAACAAATAAAAATCAGCTCTTTAAAACCTTGAAAACAACTGAAAAGTGTGAAGTGGGAAATGACCATGCAAAATATTATGAAATCTTCAAGGTACTCCTGTTAATTATCCAGAGGACCTTCTTTCAGTAAATTGTTTAGCACTGACAGTGGGTGGGGCATTTTGCTGGGTTTGAAGTTAGAAATTGGGGCCTCAGTTTTTTATTTATCCTGAATTATATTAGACACACGGACACACACACACAACAAACAGGAAGCACAGAACAAACAAAAAGTAGCCAACAAACTAGTAGCCTAATTTCCTAAAAGTTGACAAGTTTTACTCCTTGATTGGTATTTCTAGCTTTTTAAATTAAAACAACAATTCAAAAGGATTTGCGAACAGTGGGCTGGTAGTCCTGATGGAACCAGTTAGCAGGAGCGACAGAGTGGCTGCCCCCGATTACCAGCTTTATACAGGAAGCAACTTAAGGAACACAGAGGCAGGCAGAATCCTTGAGGACACCAAACTGGTTATTGTGGAGTTTAATTTTAAAATTCATGTAATCTAATTAAAAGACAAAAACCACAAATGCTTCTGCTACTCATCCCATTGCAGGGTATTGTGGAAGTTGGAAAACCAAGCAAGACCCAAACCAGTATTTCCTTTGTATGGAAATGTTTGAAATTAATGAACCTGAATTATACCCATAGATCTTAACAACTCCCTTATAAATCCAATCAGGGCTTTCAGTTCCGAGAAAGGGAACTACAGAAGCTATAGACTATTAAGTGACAGATCCCTATTTGAACCCTGATCTCCTGGCCCCTGGAGCTGGAGCTTTGGGGTACTGTGATGATAAAGGTTTGGCTCACCGTCTGCATAGTAAGCCTGAACTCAGAGAATGCGTATTTCCTATTAGTGGGCTGAACCATGTGACTGTGCCATTTTTATCTGTCAAGAATGTGAAAAAATTTGTATGATTCAATGAGTTCTAAAGAGATCTACCCATGCACTATCCTTTTGATACGTTTTACTTTATGGAGATTTAACCCTTCATAGAAAAATGGAATTTGATCCTATGCTGTAGAATCCAAGGAGAGTTAGGGCAAGTTTATTAAGCTCCAAATAGAAATTTTGGATCCAGACAAACAGATTAGGTATACAGATCACGGATTTAGACTTGCAACTACCACATTCATGCCCATTCTGTTTTCTGGAGAGTTAATCCTATTGATTACAAGCAAGTTTCTCCTTTTGCATAGATAGTCAGAAGGCTGAGTGCTAGAGTATAGGGCTGAATATATTTCTAAAGCTTTAGATGATTATGTTTTAAATAATCTTGAATCATTAAGTACAGTTACAAAATAAATAAGCAAAGACTGAAAATGAATAAAATATTCATTTAAAAACTTTCAACAATTGGGGCTGTGAGCAGTGGCTCACGCGTAGTACTCTGGGAGGCTGAGGCAGGTGGATTGCTTGAGCTCTCAAGTTCAAGACCAGCCTGAGCAAAAGTGAGACCCTGTCTCTACTAAAAATAGAAAAACTGAGGCAAGAGGATCACTTGAGCCCAAGAGATGGAGGTTGCTGTGAGCTATGATGCAATGGCACTCTGCCCAAGGTGACAGCTTGAGACTCCGTCTTAGGAAAAAAAGAAAAAAAGAAAAAAATTTCAGCAACTAGATCTTCCTGAGACTCTGTCTCAGGGGGAAAAAAAATTCAGCAACTGGATCTTCTTGAGACTCTGTCTCAGGAAAAAAAAAAAAGGAAAACAATTTCAGCAACTGGATCTCTATTTTGCATTTGCAGATACCAGACTCTTGTATTGAATGAGTGGAACTACAGGTACAACTTTGGGCAAATGTCTTTTCCTTTATATCAAATTATTTATGTAGTAATGTCCTTTGAGCGTATGCCTCATTGAGTAAACATGATTCTATATCTCTTTTTTCCCCCCACAATGTCATAATGTAGGAAAAGAGCTTTGGTCCCAGGTAACCTTGGATACATCTTCCAGTTCTGTGGCTTTTCGAAGTGTGTGACCATAGGCAAGTTATGCATTCTCCCAGACACTTAACTACATAATGGAAATAATGATGTCTGTATGATAGGAGAGTTTGAGATTAGATACATAAAGTTCTTGGCAAAAAATATAGGCTATGGATAGAGGTGGAGAGCATTCTCTTTTTTTTTTGAGACAGAGCCTCAAGTTGTCACCCTGGAGAGAGTGCTGCGGCATCACAGCTCACAGCGACCTCCAATTCCTGGGCTCAAGCGAGTCTCCTGCCTCCGCCTCCCAAGTAGCTGGGATGACAGGCATCCGCCAGAACACCCGGCCATTTTTTGGTTGTAGCCGTCATTGTTGTTTGGCGGGTCCAGGCTGGATTCGGACCCGGCAGCTCAGGTGTACATGGCTGGCGCCTTAGCCCATTTAGCCGCTGGCGCCGAGCCAAGAGAACATACTCTTTAGTAGAGTATCACAAGAATGGAAAAGCAAATATCCAATATATTCAGTAGTACTGTGAAGCCAGGAGATGAACTAATACACACCCACCTAAGAGAAAACCTCCATTTAGTTCAAGCTGGGGGGTAGGGAGCGAAGGGGGAGGGGGAAAGAGAGAGGGGCATTACGGTGCTTTCACCTAATGGGCAGAATGTGGGGGTATAGGGCACACATCTGGATAAGGGGCACAACTACAACAGGGACCCTACCTAACAAACGCAAACATTGTAACGTAATGGTTTGTACCCTGATATTAATCTGAAATTAAAAAAGAAAAAGAAGAACATACAGGCTAGATAAGTGGTCGATTGTATTAATATTTATGTTGCTTGTGAAACTGTGTATAATTAGATATCTGTCACTGAAGTGAATTCAGTTTTTAATGCGATTATTAGTTTAGCTGATCTCTGCAATTGAGTACTTCTGCTTTCCTTGTCTGGTTTTTGGAGGGGAGGGAGACAGCTTTGTTGCCATATAATTCAGAGACCATACACTTCACCCCTTTAAACTGTACAGTGGTCTCAGTGTATTCACAGACCTCTGAGACTGTCAGTGCCATGATTAGAACACCTCTGGCACATGGGGCTGGTATCCTACCCCTTTGAGTCACAGGCGCCGCCCTTTCCACATTCTTTATCCATAGATGTTAACACCTATTGACGATTGTGAATGGACAGTACTGATTTGACCTTTACTGTATACACCTGTTTTCAGTTCCTTTGGGTGTCAGTGTACAGTGGGAATGCTGACCTTGGGGTAACTTTGTGTTTAACCAGTAGAGGAACTGCTAGGTTGTTTTCCAAAATGACTGGCCTATTTTACATTCCCACCAACAATGTTAATATGTATCTAGATCAGTGGTTCTCAACCTTCTTTTTTTTTTTTTCTTTCTTTCTTTTTTTTTTTGTAGAGACAGAGTCTCACTTTATTGCCCTCCGTAGAGCCATGGTGTCACACAGCTCACAGCAACTTCCAACTCCTGGACCTAGGCGATTCCCTTGCCTCAGCCTCCCGAGTAGCTGGGACTACAGGCACCTCACAATACCCTGCTATTTTTCTCCTTTGCAGTTCAGCTGAGGCCGGGCTTGAACCCACCACTTTCAGTATATGGGGCCGGCACCCTACCCGATGAGCCACAGGCGCCACCCAGTTCTCAATCTTCTTAATGCCACGACCCTTTAATATAGTTCCTCATGTTGTGGTGACCCCCAACCAT
>CAUYON010024642.1:0-24832 GCA_963573935.1 Arctocebus calabarensis | reverse complement strand
TCTAGGCTGTTCCCATGCTTTCGGCACAGAGTCATCCACATGAAGAACAACCCTGTTTCCTAAGCTGGGGCTTAATATCAGCTCACCACTGGATTGCACCAGCCAACAGAACTGGTAGGTGCAGTGGCGGGTGGCTACAGACATTTATTGTTTTAAAATCTATCACTTTGACTTATTGTTAATCTTCATATTTATTTTTCATTTCAAATCACAACGAAAGTGAGCATAAGGTTTTTTTGTGTTTTTTTTTTGAGACAGAGACTCAAGCTGTCACCCTGGATAGAGTGCTGTGGCATCATTGCTCACAGCAACCTCCAATTCCTGGGCTCAAGCGAGCCTCTTGCCTCTGCCTCCCAAGTAGCTGGGACTACAGGTGCCCACCACAACGCCGGCTATTTTTTTGGTTGCAGCCATCATTGTTATTTGGCGGGCTCGGGCTGGATTTGAACCTGCCAGCTCAGGTGTACGTGGCTGGCGCCTTAGCCCGTTGAGCCACAGGTGCCGAGTCTGCATAAGGTTTCTGTGTTTTATTTTGTTTTCAGAGTCTCACTTTGTCGCCCTTGGAAGAGTTCCATGGCTTCACAGCTCACAGCAACCTCCAGCTCCTGGGCTTAGGCGATTCTCTTGTCTCAGCCTCCCAAGTGACTGGGACTACAGGCACCCGCCACAACATCCGGCTATTTTTTTGTTGCAGTTCAGCAGGGACCAGGTTTGAACCTGCCACCCTCAGTATATGGGCCCGGCACCCTACTCACTGAGCCACAGGCACTGCCCTGTTTTTTGTTTTTTGCCAGGGCTGGGTTTGAACCCACCACCTCCGGCATATGGGGCCAGTGCCCTACTCCTTTGAGCCACAGGCGCTCCCCTGTTTGTTTGTTTTTTGAGACCAAGTCTCAAGCTGTCACCCTGGGTAGAGTGTCATGGCATCATAGCTCACAACAACCTCCAACTTGAGCTCAAGCAATCCTCTTACCTCAGTTTTTCTATTTTTAGTAGAGACAGGGTCTCACTTTTTGCTTAGACTGGTCTCAAACTCGTGAACTCAAGCAATCCACCCACCTCAGCCTTCCAGAATGCTAGGATTACAGATGTGAGCCACTGCACCCAGCCAAGCACACAGTTTTTATATTTATCAGAATGGGGACACAGATTAGAAAGATAAGAGAAAGAGAAATGAAAAGCAGAATAGAGGTTACCAGGGGTTGCAGGTAGGTAGTTATTGTTTGATGGGTACAAAGTTTTTGTTGGGGAAAAACTTGGGGGAATAGACAGTAATAACGGTTACACGACCATGTGACCACGTTTAATGCCTATGATATGGCATCAATACACAAATGGTAAAATGATAAATACATTATGCATATTTTTTTAAATTTCAGTAACAGACCCCCCAAAAAAGCCAAAACAATCTACAAAAAGAACAAAGTTGGAGGCCTCACACTTCCTGATTTCAAAACATATTACAAAGCTACAATAATCAAGACAACATGGTTTTGCCATAAAGACAGACCTCTAGACTAGTGGAATAGAACAGAGAGCCAAGAAATAAACCCCTACATAAATGGTCAAAAGATCTTCAATGAGAGTATTAAGACCACTTAGTAAGGACAGTTTCCCCCAAAATGTTAGGAAAACTGGACATCCACATGCAAAAGCATGAAGCTGGACCTTTACTTTACACCATATACAAAAGTATCTAAAAATGAATTAAAGATCCAAATGTAAGAACTAAAACTATAAAACTCCTAGAAAAAAAACATCAGGGAAAAATTGAAGGACACCAGATTTGGCAATTATTTCTTTATATAACAGCAAAAGCACATGAAAAAATACATAAGTGAGACTACATTGAACATAAAATCTGTGCAATCAACAAAGTAAAAAAGGTTACAGAGTAAAAAGACAACCAATGGAATGGGAGAAAATAGGTGCATATCATACATACCTGATAAAGAGTTAATTGCAAAATACATAAAGAACGCCTACAACTCAACAAAAACAAAACACAAATAATTCAATTTTAAAATGGGCAAAGAAGCTGAACAGACATTTCTCCAGAGAATATGCACTAACAGCTAGCAAGCCTATGAAAAGATGCTGTTTCACTCATTAGAGAAATGCAAATTAAAACCACAATGATGCAGAGCTTATGTGTCCTTAAGAAAACAACCAAAACAACAAGATATTACCTCACACCCTCCAGAATAACTGCTATCAACTCCCCCCTCCATAAAAATACCAAAATACAAAATTAGTTTTGGTGAAGATGTAGAGAAATTAGAAAGTTTGTATACTACTAATAGAAAAATAAAATGGTATAGCTGCTATGGAGAACAGAATAGAGGCTCCTCAGAAAATTAAAAATGGAACTAATATATGATCCAGGAATCTCATGTCTGGGTACATATTCAAAAAAACCGAAGGCAAGATATCAAAGAGATATTTGCAAACTTGTGTTCACAGTAGCAATATGTATAACAGCCAAGAGGCAAAAGGAACCCAAGTGTCCATCAAGGGAAGAATAAACAAAATGTTGTATATACATATACTGTAATGCCATTCAGCCTCAAGAAAGAAAGAAATCTTGTCACATGCTACAACATGAACCATGAGGACATTAAGCTAAGTAAAAGAGCCAGTTATAAAAAGTACTGCATCATTCCACTTATATGAGATATCCGAATAGTAATATTCATAGAAAAAGAAAGTAGAATGAAGTTGTCAAGGGTTGTGCAGAGAGGGAAATGGGACATTGCTATTTAATGGATTCAGAATTTCGGGGTGGGGGAGTTGAAGTTTTTTATTTTTATTTTTTTGAGACAATATCTGGTTCTGTGAACCAGGTTGGCATACAGTGGCCCAATCACAGTTCATTGTAACCTGAAACTCCAAGGCTCAAGTGATCCTTCCACTTTACCCTCCCAAAGCAGCTAGGACTACAGAAGTACACCACCAAACCTCACTAATTTTTTTTTTTTTTTTTTTAGAGATGGGGGTCTCACTATCTTGCCCAGGCTGGTCTCAAACGTCCAGCCTCAGTTGATCTTCCTGCCTTGGCACTGAGATTACAGGCCTGAGCCATCACACTCGGCTCAGAATTTCAGTTTTGCAAAGATAAAAAAATTCTAGACACCAGTTATGTAACAATGTGAATCTACTTAACATCAATGAACTGTATATTTTAAAACAGTTAAAATGGCAAAATTTTATATTATTTTCTTAACAGTACTGTAATTTTCAAATTATTTTCAAATTTTCAGGAATATGGTGATTTGGAAAAAAAAAAGATGATAAATGTTAAACATGGGTGCTTGGTATAAAGCCATCACTATTAGCAGAACATCAAACCAAAGCACATGTTCTGCTGAGATTGAGTATATCGTTGTTATAGATGTCACACAGTAGATTGGATAAATGAAGACTCTGGAGCCAGACTGCCTGAGTTTCCATTCCAGCTCCATCACTTCATGGCTGAATGACTTTAAGCAAAATACTTACCTTCTCCACTTCTGTTTCTTTATCTGTAAAATGCAAATAATGCTATCATCTTCCTCACAAGATTGATATACGGTTTTAATGTGGTCATACAGATGTATGATGTAGTCCTTAAAACAGTGTCTAACATTGACAACCACTCTAAGAAACACTGCCTGATATTAACTGCAATGAAGGAAATGTTCCATAAAACTGAAATATTCTAATCATAGATTATACAAGTTTCCTTACAAAGAAATGGGAACTTTACCAAGATTATGGGTTACTAGAAATAGATCATAATTATAGGTATTATTAGAGCTTTGAAATGGCAACTTTACTAAATTTAGATGATGTGCAATTAAGAAACTGGAATAGTCTAAAGACCTCTGAAGATACAGAAGGTATGATTTTCAAGCCTTAGGGTACATGAACTTTAACACTGGCAGGCATTATATGGATCTGACAAACTAACAAAGGATTGATTAGGCTGTACACAAAGGTACTTATAGTTAGTCATTCGAAATTTAAAATATATGGTGTTACAAAATGTATTTATAAAGAGAGCCAAAGAAAAAGGGAGGATGAGTGAGAAGGGTAGAAAATAATAAGAAAAATAAATCATCCTCTATAATGAGAATCTCTAAAAGTGAAAGATTTTAAAAAATCACTATAACCATGTTATTTAGAAATAGGGAGAATAATACCAGAAGAAACACTTATGGAAGCCAGAATAGGGAGTAGAGGGAGAAAGGAAAACAGAAGATGGTGTGTTCAAAGTTACCCAATTCAACATTATTTTTAAGAACAAAATATTGGAAACAACCTAATTATCCATTAAAAGGACCTTGGTTTAATAAATAAGGATTCATCTAGGCAATGAGATATGTAAATGTTTTTGAGAAGTTCTCTAAACACTGATGCAGTAAAATTATTGTTAAGTGAGTATGATGAGGGAGAAGAATGTATATATACTGGCTTGCATATACATACAAATATATATATTGTGTATCTGGAAAGATTAAAAAAAAGTATAGCAGTGACAATCTATGGGGGAATATAAATTGAACAGATAGGAAACTAAGGTTTAAAAAGAACTTTTTAGTCTACCTTTTTATATTTTGACATTGCAACAACATAAACCTTTTTTTTTTTGAGGCAGAGTCTCATTCTGTCACCCTGGATAGAGTGTGGTGGTGTCAAAGCTCACAGCAACCACAAATGCCTAGGCTCCAGCAAGTCTCTTGCTTCTGCCTCCAGTAATTGGGACTACAAGCACCCATCATAAAATCTGGCTAGTTTTTCCATTTTTAGTAGAAATGGGGTCTTACTCTTGCTTAGGCTGTTCTCAAACTCCTGAGCTCAACCAATCCACTCACCTTAGCCTCCCAGAATGCTAGGATTTCAGGCATGAGTGATGGTGCCAGCCAATATGTACTCTTTTACAGAAGATTCCTCCTCCATAAATTAAATCAATGCCGTCATTTGAATCTATTTTTTTTGCTGTTGCAGTTTTGGCCAGGGCTGGGTTTGAACCCGCCACCCTCAGTATACGGGGCCGGCACCCTGCCCACTGAGCCACAGGCACCGCCTTGAATCTATTTTTTTTTTAATTTTGCTTCCAATTGTCTTAGTTTGAAGGGTTTTTTCCCCTTTTATTTATTTAGTTAGTTAGTTATTTAGGACAGAGTCTTACTCTGTGGCTCTCAGTAGAGTGCCATGGCATCATAGGTCCACAGCAACCTCCAACTCTTGGACTGAAGCGATTCTCTTGCCTCAGCCTCCCATGTAGCTGGGACTACAGGCGCCTGCCACAATGTCTGGCTTTTTTTTGGTAGAGACAGGGTCTCACTCTGGCTCAGGCTAGTCTCAAACCTCTGAGCTCAGGGCAATCCACCCACCTCAGCCTTCCAGAATGCTAGGATTATAGGCATGAGCTACCATGCCCAGCCCCTCATTTGAGTCAAAATAATACTTATTCCAATTCCAATTCCAATACTTGGAATAATACTTATTCCAAAAACCCAATCAACAGGTTCAAGAAATGTCGATAATAATTAAGAAAGGCTAGCTCCCTATACCTACAAAATAACTGAGAACAAGAAAATGAGGGCTGGTCACCTGTAGCTCTGTGGTTAGAGCATTGGCCCTGTGCACCAGGGTTAGCAAGTTTGAACCTAGCCTGAGCCCACTTAACAAAACAAGGAAAGGCTCGACACCTGTAGCTCAGTGGTTAGGGCACCGGCCACATACACCAGGGTTGGCAGGTTCGAGTCTGGCCTGGGCCTGCCAAACAACAATGATGACTATGATAAAAAAAAATAGCCGGGCATTGTGACAGGTACCTGTAGTTCCAGCTACTTGGGAGGCTGAAGCAAGAGAATCACTAAAGTCCAAGAGTTTGAGGTTGCTGTGAGCTGTGACACTACAGCACTCTACCGAGGAAGAGGCATAGTAAGACCCTGTCTCACAAATAAAAGTAAAAATAAAAAAACAAAGAAAGAAAAGAAAATGATAAAGTTCTAAACAAAACATTTCTTTTCTCATTTTTAGAGTTCTGGTTATAAGAAAGGCATCACAGTATTATCAGTTTACCAATAAATATCATTCTCATTAGCTATATAAAGAAATATGGACACGGCACCTGTGGCTCAACAGGCTAAGGCACCAGCCACATACACCTGAGCTGGCGGGTTCGAATCCAGCCCCGGCCTGCCAAATAACAATGACAGCTGCAACCAAAAAATGGCCGGGTGTTGTGGTGGGCACCTGTAGTCCCAGCTACTTGGGAGACAGAGGCAGGAGACTCACTTGAGCCCAGGAATGGGAGGTTGCTGTGAGCTGTTATGCCACAGCACTTTATCCAGGGTGACAGCTTGAGTCTCTGTCTCAAAAAAAAAAAAAAAAAGGAGGTATGAAAAGAGCTCTCCCATTCCCCCACCCCCAAGCCTCTATCACTGCACCCAGGAGCACAGAATGCTAGCATATGTCAGGCTCCATGTGTGGCTGCTCTGGAGCATCATTGTTCATTTCCTGGGAGGACATTTCTTCTGGTGAGCCAGATTTTCTTCTTCCCTTTCCAGCTACTCTGACAGCCCTGAACCCCAACATGTAATGCCTCAAACCAATAAGACTGACCTTCTTGGCTCAGGGGCCATAGCTCAATAGTTAGGGCGCCAGACACATACACTGAGGCTGGCAGATTAGAACCCTGCCTAGGTTTGCCAAACAACAGTGACAACTACAACAAAAAAATAGCTGGGCATTGTGGCAGGCGCTTGTAGTCCACCTCCTTGGGAGGCTGAGGTAAGAGATCGATTAAGCCCAAGAGTTTGAGGTTGCCATGAGCTATGAGGCCACAGCACTCTACTGAGGGCAACATAGTAAGACTGTTTATCGGAAAAAAAAAAAAAAAAAAAGACCGACCTTTTTGCATTCTAGCTACTATGCTCAGCAGTTAGCGCAGGCACCACCATGCCAATGAAACCAGTGGAGTGCATTTGCTAGAGACTGCAGTGTTTCTTCTTGAAAGATAATTAAAGCAGGGGCGGCGCCTGTGGCTCTGCGAGTAGGACGCCGACCCCATATACCGAGGGCTGCGGGTTCAAACCCGGCCCGGCCGAACTGCATCAAAAAAAAATTAGCTGGGTGCTGTGGCGGGCGCCTATAGTCCCAGCTACTTGGGAGGCTGAGGCAAGAGAATCGCTTGAGCCCAAGAGCTGGAGGTTGCTGTGAGCTGTGATCTCACAGTACTCCACCGAGTGCAATAGAGTGAGACTCTGTCTCCACAAAAAAAAAAAAAAAGATAATTAAAGCACAGGTCAGAGCAAGATGGTGAACTAGAAACATCTCCTTTCTAGTCACTCACAGCCAGATAGGAGAAAGAAAACTCTGCCCACCTCTGGCTGGGGAAATATAACCAAAAAACCCAAGAAAACCAACAAGGTAGTTTCTCAGGAACATCACTCCAGGGACTCAGTGAAGCAGTGGTGGACTACAGGAGCCAGAGAGGTCTGGAGCTGAGGAAAACCTGCACAGAAGGTAAGTGTTTGGAAATGGGAAAGGGGAAACCAGCCAGCCCACCTGCAGAGGACTGGGGACAGGAAAAGGGCCATCATGCAGTTTTTTGATTTTGGGTTAAACAGCTCCTTGGAGCTGCCTTGGAAGGCTGTAAAGAGTGAGTAGACTAAAACAGCATCTAGTGTTCAGGATTGAATACAGGGTGGGGTAGATCTCCCATCTGCCTGGCTACCAGGTGAACATTGCCATTGTGGAAAGTCCATGTGGGAGAAACAGTCCACAGGATCCTAGTGTATGACTGGCTGGCTCTAGTATGCCTGCTGACTTCAGGCATCCATCCTTGGGGTAAGCTGAGTGTCCCTCATGCCCCAGCGAATGCCACATTATTATCAGAGGACACTATTTGACATGTGTCCTAAGCAATTTGGGGAGAGCATTAGGCTCTCAATCCAACAGAGACTGAATGATAACACCACCACCAGGCTCTGACAGAGGGCAACTAAGTCAGGAAGACAGGACTCAATATCCTCTACAATTAGAGTGGCTCTGGCCCTCATTTTTCACAAAAAACCCAGCATGTGTTTTCTGTCTCCTAACACCACAGCACCGCTTGGTGTCCAGGCAAAATACACACACACACACATATTGAGTATGTGTGTTTCTTTCATTTTTGCTCCTTTTCTCAATTTTTTTCTTTGTTCTTTTTTCCATCTCTTTTTTGTTGTTGGGGTTGTCATTGGTTTTTTTGGTTATATTTTTATTTTTCACTTTTATTTTCTTCAATAGCAAGGGCTCCTCCATTTTTGTTAAGCTTTTTCAGCTCCTTTTATTCTCTTTTTATTTCTCCCCCTTTTCTCTCTCTTTTGGTAGAGATTTTTCTACTTTTCTCATCTTTCCCACATAAATTTCTCATAGAACAGCTCAGATATCCCTTTTTCTTCTTTATCTTATATAATTGTATTTCTAATTTTCTTTATTTTATTCTTCTTTTTCTCTGAGTGCTGGGGAATCAGAGCATTTGTCTGGGTCAAGGACATCAGAAGCTCACCGTGCATGGCATCCTTTCTAGCTTCAGCCTTTGGAAAGACAGTATTGGTAGGTGCCCACTGCAACATAACTGCTGTTTTTTTCTCTCTTTGGTATTTGGTGGAGGCGTGGGGGTTCTTGCTTTTGCCCAGGCTGGAAAGGAGCTCCTGACTTAAAGGGGTCCACCCGGCCCAGACCCTCAAAGTCTTAGAGTTGCAGGTGTGATCATAGCACCCTGCCAAAGACCATCATTTCTCCTGTCACTCTCTTTCTTCCTGTCCTTCTTCTTTCCTTTTCTTTAATTATTTTCTTTCACCCCCTTCTCTTTTTTTTCCTTTTCCTGTTCTTTTCTTTCCCCCTTATCACTCTTTACCCTTCTCTTCCTTTTGGCCTTATATCAAAAGGCCACTTTAACGCCTAAGTTCCGAAACAAGGTAATTTAAAACAAAGGATATAGGGGAAAGGAAAAAGTAGAGAAAGGAAGTGAACAAGAAGAAAACACACATGAGGAAGAACCAACAGAAAAATTCTGGCAACATGAAAAACCAAAACAGAATAACCCTCCCACCCACCCACCCCGCAATAGAGAATTCCATAGAAATTAATGGAATTATTTCCGTATTAATTCCGTAGAGAATTAATGGAAATAACAGAAAGAGAATTGAAAATATGGATGGCAAAGGCAATTGATAAGAAAGTGGAAATGATTTTCCAGAAAAAATCATTCCGGAAACCAGAAAAAAGGAAAAAAGATATGAAAGGACATGGTGGAGCTTAAGGAACTAAAGGAGTCAATAACAGAACTTCACCACTATTCTGACTTTTCTTACTATAGATGAATTTTGCTTGCTTAACAAGTTTGTATAAATGGAAACATGCAGCATGTCCTCTTTTGTACCTGACATGTTTTGCTTAGCATTACTTTTGAAATTCATTCATATTGTATCATGAGTAGCTCATTCTTTTTCATTGCTGTCTGGCATTTCATTGCTGTTCTGTGAATATGTCATAATTTATCCATTCTATCATTGATAGATATTTAGGTTTCTTTCTGGTTTTGAACTCTTACAGATAATGATGCTGTAAACATATCCTGTACATTGTATGTGTATTTTTGTTGGCTGTATACTTAGGATTGGACTGTTTGAGGCATAGGGTATGCTTATGTTCAGCTTTAGTTAATTTTACTAAAAAGATTTGTATATTCTTATTAGCAATATGTGAAGATCAGTTATTTTATATCCCTCAATGGCCCTATTTAAAAACTGTTATGGCTCGGCGCCTGTGGCTCAACGGGCTAAGGCACCAGCCACGTACACCTGAGCTGGTGGGTTAGAATCCAGCCCAGGCCCGCCAAACAACAATGACGGCTGCAACCAAAAAATAGCCGGGCGTTGTGGCAGGCACCTGTAGTCCCAGCTACTCGGGAGGCAGAGGCAAGAGACTTGCTTGAGCCCAGGAATTGGAGGTTACTGTGAGCTGTGATGCCATAACACTCTATCCAGGGTGACAGCTTGAAGCTCTGTCTCAAAAAAAATAAATAAACAAATAAAAACTGTGTTATGTATTTTCTGACATTTTTTTTTTTTTTTTTGCAGTTTTTGGCCGGGGCTGAGTTTGAACCTGCCACCTCTGGCATATGGGGCCGGAGGCCTACTCACTGAGCCACAGGTGCCGCCCCATTTTGTTTGCTTTTTTTAAATGTTATGTAGAACGTCTGTGAATCTATCTAACCTAAGAAGTTTAATATTAAATATTTGCAATAACTTACATGTTCCCTTCTCTAATATTGTATTATTATTTTTTGAGATTGTGTCTTAATATTGTCATCCCTCGGGAGAGTGCTAGCATCATAGCTCATAGCAAACTCTTTGGGCTCAAGTGATCCTCTCGCCTCAGCCTCCCAAGTAGCTGGGATTATAGCACCTGCCACAACTCCTAGCTAGTATTTAGAGACAGGGGTCTCATTCTTGTTCAGGCTGATGGTGAACTCCTGAGCTCGGGACATCACCTGTCTTGGCCTCCCAAAGTGGTAGGATTACAGGTGTGAGGCACTGCACCTGGCTGTATTGATTTTTTTTTTTTTTGAGACAGAGCCTCAAGCTATCACCCTGGATAGAGTGCTGTGGCATCATAGCTCACAGCAACCTCCAATTCCTGGGCTCAAGCGAGTCTCTTGCCTCTGCCTCCCAAGTAGCTGGGACTACAGGCGCCCACCACAATGCCCAGCCATTTTTTGGTTGCAGCCGTCATTGTTGCTTGGCAGGTCCAGGGGCTGGATTCGAACCTGCCAGCTCAGGTGTACGTGGCTGGCGCCTTAGCCCTTTGAGCCACAGGCGCCGAGCCTGTACTGATTTTTTTGTTTACTTTCTTTTGACTTCTCAAAAAGTAGTTTTATCAGATATAGATGTGTGCCTAAATAATACATTGTCTAGCACTCGTTGTATTTTAATTTTATAAAAATGATATCATGTTATATGTAGTCTGGGATTTTCCTGTCATTTTTTTCCTTGTTTGAAACAGTCTTAATATATTGCCCAGGCTGGTCTTGAACTCCTCGGCTCAGGCAATCCTCCTACCTCCGCCTTCCCACTTGCCAGATGTTCAGCTGAGGGTGCCCGCAGAATATACAGATGTGAGCCACCACCCTGGACTTACTTTTTCTTTTTTAATACTTAACATTACATTGCTGAGATTCATCCACATTGTTGCATATGGTTGTAGTTGACTTTTTCTCTGTAGTATACTTTCATTTAGGGAGTATATCACTATTTATTTATTTTCCTGTTAATTACATTTGGGTTGTTTCCATTTTTTTCTTTTAATTTTAAGTAAATTTATTTTATATTAATGTGAGGGTACAAGCAACAAGATCAAAATATTTGATTTTGTTAGGTAGAGTATGTCTTGTGGTTATGTCCCACACATGAAAGGTGTGCCAACCCATTTTTTTTTTTTTAAACCAGAGTCTCATTCTGTCACCCTTAGTAAAGTGCTATGGTGTCATAGCTCACAGCAACCTCAACTCTTGGGCTCAAGTGATCCTCTTGCCCTCAGCTTCCTAAGTAACTGGGACTATAGGCACTTATACCATCACCATGCCTGGCTAAATTTTCGGCTCCTCTAAAACTCCTGAACTCAAGCAATCTACCCGCCTCAGTCTCCCAGAATGTTAGGATTACTGGCATGAGCCACTGTGCCTGGCCACTGTTTCCTTTGTCTTTTTTTTTTTTTTTTGAGACAGAGCCTCAAGCTGTCACCCTGGATAGAGAGAGTGCTATGGCATCACAGCTCACAGCAACCTCCAATTCCTGGGCTCAAGCGAATCTCCTGCCTCTGCCTCCCAAGTAGCTGGGACCACAGGCGCCCGCCACAACGCCCGGCCATTTTTTGGTTGCAGCCTTCATTGTCGTTTGCTGGGCCCGGGCTAGATTCGAACCTGCCAGCTCAGGTGTACGTGGTTGGCGCCTTAGCAGCTTGAGCCACAGGCACTGAGCCTGTTTCCTTTTTCTTTCTTTTTTTTTTTCTGTTTCCTTTTTCTTAAGTGTCATGAATACTGTATGTTTTCTGTTGTACTATGAGTAAGAATTTCTCTTAGTGTTTAGCAATGTAATCTCTGAGACATAGGATTGATAAATCTGCTGCTTGATACAGTAATGATGTATTCCATATTCCAGTTTACCCTCACACCAGCAATAAAGAAGACTTGAGGTCCTTTTTGTTATGAGAAAATTTTACATTATGACCTCCATTTCTTTTACAGGTTATAGGATTATGTAGATTGTGTTTTTGCGTGAGTCTATTTTGTGCTTGTGTTTCTCAAGAAATTTGTAACCCAAATTTTCAAATGTATTAGCATATGCTTGCGTATATTTTTTACTTATGTTTTTAATATTTGTGTGTAGAAGATCTTTTGGTAATGTTCTATTGTCATGATCTGAGTAGTGGTTAGATGTAGGTGTGTTCACTTTGTAAAAATTCATCAAGCTGTACCCTTAAGGATTTTGTATTGTTGTTGTTTGGTTGGTTTTTTGTTTGAGACAGAGTCTCACTTTGTTGC
This sequence comes from Arctocebus calabarensis, assembly GCA_963573935.1. Lineage (NCBI taxonomy): Eukaryota > Metazoa > Chordata > Mammalia > Primates > Lorisidae > Arctocebus > Arctocebus calabarensis. The sequence continues at coordinate 12,252 of CAUYON010024642.1, read as the reverse complement.
CCTTGGTCGAGTGCTGTGGCATTATAGCTCACAGCAACCCCAAACTCTTGGGCTTAAGCAATTATCTACTCTCAGCCTCCCAAGTGCGTGGGACTATAGGCACCTGCCACAACTTCTGGCTATTTTTAGAGATGGAGGTCTTACTCTTACTCAGGCTGGTCTTAAACCTATGAGCTCAGGCAATCTGCCTGTCTCGGCCTCCCAAATGCTAGGATTACAGGCATGAGCCACCATGCACGGCCCAGGATTTTGTATTTTACTTCGTGTATATGTTACACGTCCTCCCAAAGAAAGTTTACCAATAAAAGAAGAAAACGAACTAAAGATATTCTTCTACCTCTTACCTTCACAATTTAATTGATACTCTCCCCTCCACTTAGTATACTCTGATGGCATCCCCAGGTGAACATTGGTGCACTAAGAGGCAACAGTGGCATACACTGGGGCATCTCTGCTTCTACTATACTACATTTACTAAGAGTCTGATGCATTTGTTGTTCTCAAACCTACTTAATTCCAGTTGTGTCCATAAATACTTAATTGTAATGAAATACTAATTTAATGAACTATGAATATAAGTTACTATTTCTTCGAAAACTAAGTTGAAGGCTCTGCAAGACTGAACAATATTACTTTAAAAACTGTCCTCAGTTTAAGTGTGGGAGAGACACATATACAAGCTTGGGGGAAATTAAAAAATCTAGGAGGAGTCTACACTCATTGCTTCAAATCTCTAAGCGTTCTCACTCCACTTAAAAAAACTGTAAATAGAAGTTGCAGGCAATATAACTAATACCAAAAACACTAAGAGCTCCAATCAACACACTCATACCAAATACATCAAAAAATTAGGAATAAATGTACATTTGTTTTAATCTAAAATGTTAATGTATGTAGGTATCATTTTTTATTTCCTACTTTAACCAACGTTTTCAATTAACAGTAAACTACATAAGATCTAATAGTAACTGGCTGGCTCGGTGCCCGTAGCTCAATGGTTAGGGCACCGGCCACATACACCAGGCTGGCGGGTCGAACCCGGCCCGGGCTTGCTAAACAACAATGACAACTACAACAAAAAAATAGCCAGGCATTGTGGCAAGCACCTGTAGTCCCACCTACTTGGGAGGCCGAAGCAGGATAATTGCTTAAGCCCAAAAGTTTGAGGTTGCCGTGATTTCACAGCACTCTATCCAGGGTGACAAAGAAGACTCTGTCTCAAAAAAAAAAAAAAAAAAGAAGTAACAGATTAAGAGCACCTCTATCATCAAAGAAAGCTTGTCGTAGTAACTTTTGGCAAACTAATACTATACTACACAGATAAAGCAAAAATATTAACTGTGAATGTCTACCTACTGTAATGACAAAATAGAAATCAAATCGACCGAAGCTGGGATAGTTACGCTTAAAGGAACATGCTTCTGGGGTCATAACTGCTATTCACAAAAACCAAAAGGCAGCAGCAGGGCGAGGTAGCTCATGCCTGTAATTCTAGCACTCTGGGAGGCCAACACAGGCAGATTGCTTAAGCTCAGGAGTTCAAGATCAGCCTGAGCAAGAGTGAGACCCCGCCTCTACTAAAAATGAAAAACTGAGGCAAGAGGATCACTTGTGCCCAACAGTTTGAGGTTGCTGTGAGCTACGATCTCACAGCACTCTACTGATGGCAAAAAGTTGACACTCTGTCTAAGAAAAAAAACCAAAAAGCACACTGGTTACCCCATCTGAGTGTGGTCTAGTTAATATAACAGATCTTAGAAGACTACTGCTGAACAGAATATATGGGGCTTAAGAACAAAGGTCTGAGTATCACTGAACTGGAAAAAGAATGGTCTGAGTTCTTCCAATGGAATAAAGAAAAAGGAAATTTGCCTTGAGAGTTAAACTTTCTCTAAAATATTGTATTTAGGGCAGCGCCTGTGGCTCAGCGAGTAGGGTGCCAGCCCCATACACTGAGGATGGCGGGTTCAAAGCCGGCCCCAGCCAAACTGCATCAAAAAATAGCCAGGCATTGTGGTGGGCACCTGTAGTCCCAGCTACTCGGGAGGCTGAGACAAGAGAATCGCCTAAGCCCAGGAGTTGGAGGTTGCTGTGAGCTGTAACTCCATGGCACTCTACCGAGGGTGATAGAATGAGACTCTGTCTCTACAAAATAATAATAATAATAATAATAATAAAACATGGTATTTAAAATGCCTTCCCTGGCTCGGTGCCTGTGGCTTAAGTAGCTAAAATGCCATCCACATACACCGGAGCTGGTGTGTTCATATCCAGCCCCCATCCACCAAACAACGATGCCTGCAACTAAAAAATAGCCGGGCATAGTGGTGGATCCCTGTAGCCCCAGCTACTTGGGAGGCTGAGGCAAGAGAATTGCTTAAGCCCAGGATTTGGAGGTTGCTGTGAGCTGTGATGCCACTGCACTCTACCCAGGGTGGCAGCCTGAGGCTCTGTCTCAAAAATAAATAAATAAATAAATAAAATAAAATGTCTTCCCTGAATCCGATACAAACCATGGGTTTTCTCAGTAACACAAGAAAATTCAAGTTATACAAGAGCATCTTAATTAGACTGAATTTGCTTTTCCACCCCTCTATGTATTTAAGGAAGGCCAGACAAAACTTATGCCTTGTCTCTTCCTCATTCCAAAATTTTAGTACTCTAAAAAACAGTCATTGTTGAAGTTGGTTGTTCCTAAAAGAGCCCATAATTCACAAAAGAATTTTCTGAAATAGTTTTTCAGAGACTGCTTTTTTCTTGCTTTTTTTCTTGCTGCTTTTTTCTTGCTGCATATTATAAATAAAGCACTGTCTCAAGAACAGAAGCTTTAGGCCAGACGCGATGGTTCACAGCTGTAATCCTAGCACTCTGGGAGGCCGAGGTGGGTGAATTGCGTGAGCTCATGGGTTCAAGACCAGCCTGAGCAGGAGCAAGACCCCAGTCTCTAAAAATAGCCCGGAGTTGTGCAGTCCCAGCTACTCGGGAGGCTGAGGCAAGAGAATCGCTTGAGCCTAAGAGAGTTTGAGGTTGCTGTGAGCTATGACTCCAGGGTACTCTACCAAGGGCAACAGAGTGAGTCTGTCTCACAAAAAAAAAAAAAAAAAAAGGAACAGTTCATCATTTCAGAAATGCTTAGAACTTTTTGTCTAAACTACTTTTGTTAACTGCAGACTAATAAAACAAACGGGCATTTTTTTTTAGTATATTTTTAACTTTCACTATGTCTCCCTCAGTAGAGCACTGTGGCATCACAGCTCACAGCAATCTCCAACTCTTGGGCTTAAAAGATTCTCTTGCCTCAGCCTCCCAGGTAGCTGGGATTACAGGCGCCCACCATAATGCCCAGCTGTTTTTTTATTGTTGCAGTTGTCATTGTTGTTTAGCCGGCCTACGCAAGATTCGAACCCACCAGCTTTGGTGTATGTGGCTGGCACCGTAACCATTGTGCTATTGGGGCGGCGCCCAAATGGCATATTTTAATATTGGACAAAAAATTTATAATCAATACATTTTCAGACCCAAACAATTTGTTTCTGTCCATATCTATACAATAATCCAAATATTAAATACATCTGCTATTTTCAAAATAATAGCTATCTTCTATAAAGTATGTCAGATGAAAGGACAGAATGAGTAAACTGTTAGTTTTGAACAAATTAACTTGATGCAAATATGTACACAGTTTAAAGAAGCCCAAACCAGAAGTTGATACACAAACTAAACTTTCAATCAACAATATATTTTAAATTCAGAACAACATATTTTTAATGCAAAAATTAAAAGGCACATCAAGCTCAACTTTCTGGTTTTCTAAACCCAAATTTAAAAATATCTATAATACCACCAGTGTCTATGGAATTACTGGTTTCACAAAGCAGCTTTTTTCCTCATGTAAGATCAAACGAACTCCTTGACACTTTCAAGAAAGAAAATCAAGTTATACCAAAAATCCTTACACTCAGCATTCATTTAAATCCTTCCAACCGGGCGGCGCCTGTGGCTCATCAAGTAGGGCGCCGGCCCCACATGCTGAAGGTGGTGGGTTCAAACCCGGCCTCGGCCAAACCGCAAAACAGAAAAATAGCTGTGCGTTGTGGCGGGCGCCTATAATCCCAGCTACTCGGGAGGCTGAGGCAAGAGAATCGCCTAAGCCCAGAAGTTGGAGGTTGCTGTGAGCTGTGTGACGCCATGGCACTCTACCCAGGGCGATAAAGTGAGACTCTGTCTCTACAAAAAAAAAAAAAATCCTTCCAACCACTCCCAGGCTTATAATATGTCTGAAAAATATTGCTCTAGTAATTATTTTGCCTAAAAATGAACAGAGCAATTCAGATTGGAAATAATTTGCTGTCCATGTCATTCATAAATCCATGTTACTGTATTTTAAGTCCTAAAATGGATGCATAATGCATGTAGCATATCATGCATTAAACATTCTAAGAGATAAGTTTTCATCTAGCTGAAATTAGTTAAGTAATACTGGTGAATTTAAAAGCACAAAAAGTTAACTCTTTCTTCTCTCCATCTCTACTCACTCCAAACCATTCAGGAATCCTTGAGATGGGGACAGCTGAGGGAGGTGGGGAGGGATAATACATGCCAGATGGAGGAGAAAAAGAACGCAGATAAAAACAAAATAAAAACCTGAAATGGTATAGAATACTAATCCCAAAACTTCCTCCAAATTGCAAAAGAAGTTAAGGAACTATAGCCAAGTCTTCCGATTTTCAGGTTATGTACATTCTGTCTTCCTTCCTGTGATGTAACTCTTTCCAAAGCTTTTTTTTTCTAACTGTTCTCATGGTTCTTATATCACCACAAATAAATGTGTTTGTAAAGAGTTTATTAAAGCTTTGTAAAAGTATTTTTCAAATACCAAGTCATTTAAAATAAAAACTAAGAGACTTTTTTCTCTCTACCCCAGTTTCAACAATGAATGTATAAACCTGGATACCAAGAAAAATAAAAGAAAGAAATGACTGAATACAGGTGTTTGTTCTTCCCCAAAGAGGAAAAAGTAATATGGCAGGCAGCTATTTTTAATAGCGACTTCCTATTTGCTAAGCTATGGTCTTTTTTCAGATCATCAGAGAGTATGAGTGGAATCTCCCACTGTGTACAAATCCAGAAAAGGCAAAGAAGCAAAAAGAAAACATAACATAAAGATTACAAAACACAAAAAGTCCTTATAAACACGCATCATAAAATATCAACTTTCTGAATTTGCCTCCTGCTCCACAGGCAGTGAGACGATCCTAGAGGCCATTCCCTAATGCCATTCACAGTCTCTTGTAACCTGCTTTACCAGTTACTCTCTAGATCCCAAATTTAAATTTATTTTCCTTTTTAAAATATCTCTTAGTACTATCCCTATAGGAATTGAGAAAACTAGCTAAACTAATTCAACTGAAAAGTGGGAATGACAGTTACACATACTCCTTAACCCTTGGGAAGATGTTACTTGATGAATTCAAGCAAATCTCTAAATGTTAATATTTTTTTGACACAGAGTCTTTATCACCCCAGGTAGAGTGTGTGGCATCATCACAGTTCACTGGAACCTCAAATCCCTGTACTCAAGTGGTCCTCCTGCCTCAGGCTCCCCTGTAGCTGGACCTATATGCATTCTGTTAATTTTACTATTTTTAGCAGAGATGGGGTCTTACTTTTTTTGCTCAGGCTGGTCTCAAAACTCCTGACCTCAATTGATCCTCCTCCCTCAAACTCCCAGACTGGTAAAATTTTTAATAGTTTCAAAGATTTCTTTCTTTCCTTTTGTTTCTTTCTCCCTTTCCCTTCCCTTTTCCCTTTTTTTCTTCCCCGTCCTCCCTCCCTCCCTTTCTTCCTTTCTGCTCCCTTGAGATAGAAGTACCATTATGCCTACTCTCATACAAAAAGAAGAGGAAAAAGAATGCCAGTTCAAAGCTTCCAGGTCCTGTCTCTAGTGAAGAAAAGAAGTACAATATTTGTTATTGTGAAGACTCCTTCCACAGCTCTTGACAAACACATTCTTGAACATTTAAGAAAAAGAAAAAAAATAGTCTTTCATTCCCCTGCCCAGTGAAAATGGAAGGAAAAGTTTGAGCTACCATATTCTAGCTTCCAAAACCTGTTAATAGTGTGGGGAGTTTAGTGTTTCAAAACATGTTTGCAAATTCTTTGCTCCTTCTCCTACCAAAGGTAGAGTCTAATTCTTCTTCCCATGAAAAGGATTCAGTGGAAGGGACACAACTTCAAAAAGTAGGTCAGAAAAGATAATAAAATTTCTGCCTAGCTCTCTCTCAGGCAACTCTGGAGTCCTAAGTAACCATGTAAGATACCCAATGAATTTTAACAGGGTTATAGAGATGTCTGGAAGCACTAGCTGTTCAAGTCTTCCCAGCCCCATCACCAGATTTGTAAATGAGGAACATTTTGAAATGATTCCAGGCCCACCTTTCTCCAACTGCACAAGAGACCTTGGTACATGATTTCAGCTCCAGATATCATTTGACTGCACCTTCATCTGAAACCCTAAGAAATAACTGCCTCGCCAACCCCAAGCATCAGAACCATGAAAGAGAAAAAGGAGCTTTGTGGGCACCCTGTGGCTCAGTGGGTAGGGCGCCAGCCCATATATTGAGGGTGGCAGGTTCGAACCTGACCCCGGCCAGCTAAAACAGCAATGGCAACTGCAACACAAACAGCCAGGCGTTGTGGTGGGTGCCTGTAGTCCCAGCTACTCGGGAGGTTAGGGCAAAAGCAAGAGAATCACTTAAGCCCATGAGTTAGAGGTTGCTGTGAGCTGCTCTACTGAGGGCGACACAGTAAGACTCTGGTCTCAAAAAAAACTTTTTTTTTTTTTTTTTTCCTTTTGAGACAGAGCCTCAAGCTGTCACCCTGGGTAGAGTGCTGTGGCATCACGGCTCACAGCAACCAATTCCTGGGCTCAAGCGATTCTCCTGCCTCTACTTCCCAAGTAGCTGGGACTACAGGCGCCCACCACAACGCCCGGCTATTTTTTGGTTGCGGCTATCACTGTTATTTGACGGACCCAAGCTGGATTAGAACCCGCCAGCTCAGGTGTACATGGCTGGCGCCTTAGCCCGTTGAGCCACAGGCGCCGAGCCACCTTTGTTTGTTTTTTTTTTTTTAGAGAGAAAGTCTCACTCTATTGCCCTCAGTAGAGTGGCATCACAGCTCACAGCAACCTCAAACTCCTAGGCTTAGGCAATTCTCTTGCCTCAGCCTCCCAAGTAGCTGGGACTACAGACACCCGCCACAAAGCCCAGGTATTTTTTTGTTGCAGTTTGGCTAGAGTGGGATTCAAACCCGCCACCCTCGGTACATGGGGCCCGCGCCCTACCCACTGATCCACAGGCGCTTTCAGGAGCTTTGTTTTATATTTCATATAAATGTACTTGGGATGGTGTGTCACATAGCAATAGATAAGTGAAACACTAATATAGGGAGTGTATTTTTTTGTTCTGCCATAACAAAAAATTAAAATCTTTGGCTTTCAGACTGGGCAATAAGGGAAAAAGCAAGAAAGGGCTTGAGAAGGTTAGCCAGTCCCAAAGCCAAACATTTTAATTAAAAAGTTGCTGACTCTTGTTATTAGAAGCTAAAGAAAAGGAGAATTGTATTAAGAAAATGGTAGAAAAGTTTAGCAAAGCTGTTATCTGCAATAATGTGGAAAACAGAAAATATAACTAATCAACTAATATACTGTATAAGGAGATTTCCAGGCAGAATATCAAGTATCAACTGGTTTCTTTTAGCTGTGTATCATAAGGTACAGAGAGAGATGAGCTAAAGAAGGAATGATACAATTTTCAAGCTGAATATAAAAGATACATGAAAGAGCCAGGACTTGCCAGGTCCAGAAATAAAACTGCTTCTTATTCCCAGCCTTCCTATATAGCAAACATGACTCAAATTAAGAAATATCTTCTCAGCCAGCCACAGTGGCTCACACTTGTAATCCTAGCACTTTGGGAGGCTAAGGTGGGGAAATTGTTTGAGGTCAGGAGTTCAAGACCTTTTGGATCAAGAATGAGACTGCATCTCTACTAAAAATAGAAAAATTGGCTGAATGCCTATAGTTCTAGCTATTCGAAAGGCTGAGGTGAGAGGATCCCTTGGGCCCAGGAGTTTGAGGTAACACCACTGCACCCTAGTCCAGGCAACAAAGCAAGAGCCTGGCTCCAAAAAAAAGAAAAGAAAAAGAGCCACTCACTATGGCTCACACCTGTAATCCTTGCACTCTCGGAGGCCAAAGCAGGTGGACTGCTTCAGGTCGGGAGTTAGAGACCAGCTTTACCAAGAGCGAGCCCTCGTCTCTACTAAAAATAGAAAAACTAGCCTGTTTTGGTGGCGGGTACCTGTAGTCCCACTAGCTGATCAAGAGGCTGAGGCAAGAGGATCGCTTGAGCCCAAGAGTTTGAGGTTGCTATGAGCTATGACCCCACAACATTCTACCTAGGGTGACAGAGTAAGAATCTGTCTCAAAAAGAAAAGAAAAATCCCCTCTGGACAAAGACGAATTCCAGGGCAGTGTTAAACCTTTACTTAGAGCAAGTGTCAGCAAACATTTTCGGCAAAGGACCAGATAAATATCTTAGGCTATGAGAACCATAAGTATTGTCTCTGTTACACATTCTTTTTTTAAAAATTCTTTAAAAATATAAAAATAAATCTTAGCTCAAAGGCCTTAGCTTGCCTATCTCCAGTTTAGACTTCAAGGAGATTTAAGGTGATACCTCATAGATCCTTTCAAACAAAGGCCTTCTAAGAATCTTAAAGCTGTTCCACAAAAGCTTTATAGGAACCCTAAGCTAGAGAAGACTCTGTGTATTAATGTGTAAGTAGCTTTCGTCTAATAGATTGAAACCTTCAACCCATAACAGTCACAGGAAACCTGCAAAGTCTTAAAGAAAATTTTATGTTCAGATACACTGTCGGTCTTTATAATAAAATGACAGAAAAATTGTTAACTCATAGTCTTTTCAGTAGAACTAAAATCAATCTTGTTCTCTAACTGCCTTTTTTTGGGGGGGACAGAATCTCACTATGTCGCCCTTGGTAGAGTGCGGTGGCATCACAGCTCACAGCAACCTCAAAGTCTTGGGCTTAGGCTCAGTGCCTGTGGCTCAACCGGCTAAGGCGCCAGCCACGTACACCTGAGCTGGCGGGTTCGAATTCAGCCTGAGCCTGCCAAACAACAATGACGGCTGTAACCAAAAAATGGCAGGTGCCCGTTGAGCCACAGGCGCCGAGCCAAGAAATTATTTTCTTGTCCCACATGGAGCACCCACTGAGCTTTCCATTCTAACAGTCATCTTATACTAAAAGGGACACAGACAGCACAAAATCAAAAGCCAATTTTGGACCCCCCAAACTTCTATTGGCAGGGAAACAAGCTGAGATTACTCAGCTGCAGCACAAAATAAATTTGAGTGAAAAGGAAGAATTAAAAAGGCAGACCAACAGCTATGCAGGATCACTGCTAGGTAACAGGGCTGACAGCCCTCTGGTCATATTATAGAACTGGGAAGACATGCCTGGTTGGATTTCAGAATTGCTGTGGACCAGTGACTATTATGTTTCTTCTATTTTAGGATTTGGGCTCAGCGCCCGTAGCACAGTGATTACTGCGCCAGCCACATACACCAAGGGTGGTGGGTTCAAACCTGGCCCAGGCCAGCTAAATAACTGCAACAAAAAAACAGCTGGGCATTGTGGCAGGTGCTTGTAGTCCCAGCTACTTGGGAAGGTGAGGCAAGAGAACTGCTTAAGCCCAAGAGTTTGAGGTTGCTGTGAGCTGTGACGTCACAGCACTCAGCTGAGGGTGATATGGTGAGTTTGTCTCAAAAAAAGAAAAAAAAAAAAGGCTCGGCGCCTGTAGCTCAGTGGATAGAGTGCCAGCCACATACACCAGAGCTGGTGGGTTTGAATCTAGCTCAGGTCAACCACAACCAAAAAAAAGCCAGGTGTGGCTCAGCACCTGTGGCTCAGCAGGCTAAGGCACCAGCCACGTACACCTTAGCTGGCAGGTTCGAATCCAGCCTGGGCCTGCCAAACAACAATGACGGCTGCAACCAAAAAAATGGCCAGGCGTTGTGGCGGATGACTGTAGTCCCAGTTACTTGGGATGCGGAGGCAAGAGACTTGCATGAGCCCAGGAATTGGAGGTTGCTGTGAGCTGTGATGCCACAGCACTCTATCCAGGGTGACAGCTTGAGGCTCTGTCTCAAAAAAAAAAAAAAAAAAAGAAAAAGAAAAAGAAAAAAAGCCGGGCGTTGTGGCAGGCGCCTGTAGTTGCAGCTGCTTGGGAGGCTGAGGCAAGAGAATGGCTTAAGCCCAAGAGTTTGAGGTTGCTGTGAGCTGTGACACCACAGCGCTCTACGGAGGGCAACATAGTAAGCAAAGGATTAAATTGATCAGAAGACAAGACAGTCACATTATTTTTTTTAGATCTTACTATGTACTGCTTACCAAGATACACTTGAAAGTAAAGTAAGCAGAAAGACTGAAAAATATAAGGATGTTAAATATATCCTACTCAAATATTAATCAAAAGAAATCTTGTTATTCATTTTAATATTAATAACAGACACAATAAAACTTAAAGCAAAAAGCCAGGCATGGTGGTGTGTGGCTATAGTCCTAGCTACTTAGCCTGAGGCAGAAGGATCACTTGAGCCCAAGAATTTGAGGGGAGCCTAGGCAACACAGGGAGAACTTACCTAAAAAAAAAAAAACAATAAAGACTTAAAGCAAAAACCATTATGTGATCATCAAAAGAGAGCCCACAGAATTTGCCTGAAGAGAATCCCTTACATCTGGAGTGAGATAACCCTCCCCGCCATGGACAGATATATAGGAAGGTACTTACCTCAAGTCCAGGTACTTGGAGTAAGAATGCCTTTCCCTCCCTGCCAACACTCTTACCCTCACCTCCGGGAATCACCTCCTCCTTACCAGGCCTAATTTTTTCATGTTCTTTATCTCCATCTCTGCTGGCCATCAAAAGAAGCCTAGACACCCTTCTCTCATCTCCTATATTTTAACCTCCATACAGTTTTTTGTGTCTCTAGCTCTGTCTCCACATTTGAAGACAAATCTCTCTCCAAATTTGAAAACCTTCTTCTGTGCCCCACATTTTCAACATCTTCTCTGAACAGTCCCTTTAACTTCTTCCTCTAATTGAAATCTGGATCTCTTCTGAGGCCCTACTGTCCTCTGCAGCCCTAAAGTGGAGTAAATTAATCTTTCCCACACCTCTTCTACTGGACCCAGGCTATATTAAGTGTCCTCCAACTATGCTTGTAGGTTCCAAATCAGTCTCCAGGAAAGGGAGTCTGAAGAGGGAGTCCAGTCTCCCTCTTCCCTAAACAACTCCCTTCCTTTGAATATGCTATGAAAAGTCTATTACCCAGTACGTAGCTTTTTTTTGAGACAAGAGTCCCAATTTGTAGCCCTTGGTAGTGTCGTGGCATCATAGCTCACAGCAACCTCAAACTCTTGGGCTCAAGCGATTCTCTTGCCTCAGCCTGCCAAACAAGTTGGACTACAGGGGCCTGCCACGGTACCCGGCTATTTTTAGAGATGGGGGTCCCACTCTTGCTCAGGCTAGTCTTGAACTCTTGAGCTCAAGCAACCTACCTGCCTCAGCCTTTCAGAGTGTTAGGATTACAGGCATGAGCCACCATACCTGGCCCCCATTACCTGGCTTACTGTGACTTTCCACTACTCATCTTAAGTCTCAGTGATTCCACAAAGATGATCTTTCCAATATTTCACCTCTCAGAATTCTTGTAACAGTTCTTTAAGTTTCTCATCCCCAATAATATTGTCCTTCACCCACTCAGCCAATGATCATGCCTCCACAATCTCAAATTTTTTTTTTTTTGAGACAGAGCCTCAAGCTCTCACCCTGAATAGAGTGCCGTGCCATCACAGCTCACAGCAACCTCCAACTTCTGGGCTCAAGCGAGTCTCCTGCCTCCGCGTCCCAAGTAGCTGGGAGTACAGGCGCCCGCCACAACGCCTGGCCATTTTTTTGGTTGCAGCCGTCATTGTTGTTTGGCGGACCCAGGCTGGATTCAAACCCGCCAGCTCAGGTGTACATGGCTGGCGCCTTAGTCCGTTGAGCCACAGGCTCGGAGCCCACAGTCTCAATTTTTGTATACCTGTCTGACAACGACCTAGCATCTTTATTGCTCAGTATCTCACATACCCAAACTCTAACAGCTTTTGATACCACCGGAA
>CAUYON010024637.1:0-10019 GCA_963573935.1 Arctocebus calabarensis | reverse complement strand
TGCTTTTGTTTAGGGAAGTAACTTTTGTTTGGAAAGTGCTCTTACATGCAGGAATTAGGACCTAGATTGGAAGCTCTTGCAGCAGTCACATTTGTTCCTTGGCTTTGGTTGTTATTTCTAAATTTTGAGGTGCTTTGCTCTTGTATGATCTGATAGCTCCCTGGAACTTTGGGTCTGCGTATGACACACGAGACTCAGAGTTGGAGTTCTCCAGCTCTGGTGGTGTTGAAGGAGTTCCATTGATTCTAGAAGACAACCCCATGCAGCAGCTGCTGAAGAAAGGACCAGATTTCAACTGGAAATGTGGATGGGGCTGATCTGGCTGGGCCTGATGAATCTCGAGAATGGGTGGAGAATAGTATTGTCTGTATTTGGGGACTTTAATTTCTATGCGAGACCAAAGGAAGAGAGATGTATTTTGTTCAAAATTTAAATTCCGTGTGGTATGCTATCTGATGTAATTGTCTGGTGAGTTTATTTGGACAACTCATCTTTATCTGACTTGGAATCTAGAATGGGGAATGCAATCTCGATATTCAGTACAAGTTGATATAATATCCTGATGCATTTCAAGGGATCCTGGGCATAAAATGGAAGAGATATTTGCAAAAGACCTTGAGGAGATAAGAGAGGAAAGCTTGGAACCATCTGCATTGGACCCTAAACTGGACTGGGAAGAGGCATATTTAAGGTTCATATGTTGTCCAGCTATAAGTTCATTTGGGTAGCAGACCTGACAAGTATTTGAAGTCAAAACCCTACCATGTTTAAAAAAAAAAAACAAAAACTTATCATGTTAATAAAAGTATTCATTTGCTTAAAAAGATAAAAAAAAAAAAAGAATATTCACAGCAGCTTTCTTCATTATTACCTCAAACTGGAAAAAATCCAAAGATCTAAATTCTAAAAAGTTTGGAATGGATAATTGATTTGTGATATTTTCATGCAATGACATGACTACATACTGATACACTTATTAATTTGGATTATTTTAATAAACACAATCCAGACACAAATTCCACTCATAGAAAAATCCAAAACAGATTAATTTATGGTGGTAGATGTGGGGATAGTGGTCAACATGAAGAGACTACTGAGCAAGAGGCAGGAAAGTTCTCACTTAGTATTATTTCTTAATCTAGGTGGGGGTTTACAAAGTGAGAGCAATTGAGCTGGGATAGTCCAGGAGCAAAACTTTATAAAAGGCAGGAGTTTCTGGTCTTAAAAAAGAGATGGGAAAGGGCTAAATTTTGCTTTTGTTCCAATTGCATCTAGAATCCAGACATACAAATAACCATGTTTAATGTGTCAAAGATGAGATTAGAAAAATGGACAGGACAATGAAATTAGATTTTCCTATTTATTAGCCTTCTGAATTTTCCATGTGGCTAACACTGGAAGTAATTAGTTCCTCTAAATGGCTAAATCATGCTTAAGAAGCATGTCAATTCTAGCACGCTATGATTCTTCACTTCTTAGCAATGGCATAACTGTGAGAGTTGCTATAACATTTTCCTAAGCAACAGAACAACCAAGAAGTACTATGAAAATTTTGAATTCAATGTTCTCTGCATTTTTCCTGTAGTGAAGAATATTGATGCTCCCTGAGTGTAAAAGTCGTTTTAGAACTTCATTTCTTATGCTGCCTCCACCTCAATAGTCAAGGGTCTGCGCATGATAATTCATAGACATATTTTCTAGGGATTTTGTCTTAACTTTTCTATAGACTTAGAATACTTTTACAAGGCAATATCATGAAATAAGACTGATGAAAATGGATTTCCATCTCTTCAAAGGAGTAAGCCCTTACTATCACAAGGGATGCCACAATCCCTGAAATATCACCTCATTGAAGGCAAAAACTAACTTCCTTCCTATTTTCACTTTATAGACCCTGATGAAAAAAATGAGCAAGTACAAGACAGAGAAATTAATTTACTTAAAACAGAGAGAATTAAAATAATCTCAATAATTTTAATCTACAAAAGTTTTCTAACCATGAAAAGAGTGTCAAGAAAGAGAATGTTATTTAGTACATATTCACATTTGACACCATTCTGGTAGCTCTTGCAGAAAAAACAAATTTCTTTGCAAAAATTGTTGGATTGAAAAACACAGATCAAAATGATTAGGAGTTAGCACAATTACTTCACAGGCAGAAAATAAAACGGAAGCATGGCATCAATCTTGACAAAATATAGGAGAACCTAGGATTACTTTTGTGCATTTTCAAATCCTTAGTATGATGGTAACAACGGTGCTTGATATTTTAAAATGAGATATAATTTGAAGATCTTAAAAGTAGATAATGCTAATCCTTATTCTTGTTGATTTCACAGAACTAAAAATCCAAACCAAAACAGGTGTGGGATTCACCTTGTTAAAACTGAACTGAAGCTGTGATATTAAAATAAGTTGCAGAGATTTTTTTAGAAAAGCATCATATATTTAAACATATTTCCAATAAGAAATAAAACCTCACATCCTCAAACGGTTTTAAGAAAGAAAAGAAGTAATTTCATGAAGCCACTGATGATTCACAAATATTACTATACCGTTATGGTATTATAACATTATCTTTTGTTAAATGAAAAACAATTAATTTTGAGAAACAGAAGTTTTCCAGATTCTTCATAAGCAATGCCCACCTAATCAGAATGGTGAGAGTGTTAAATCCATGTAAAGTGTTTAGCACCCCACAAGCCACACAGTAAGCACTAAATAAACTTTAAGGTCATTATCAAAGTTTTATCTGTTTCCTCATAGTAAAGACTTAACAGCAAACCAGAAAAACATGGATAGCAGTACGTACACACATATTTAATTGCCTTTAGAATACTAATGCAATTGCACTGTAGATTAAAATACACTAGAGCAAAATTCAGACTCCATGAGGACTCCATTCTTTACATTTTTAAAGAACACTTGGTGTAATTACCGAAGGAACGCATTTATTAACAACCTACTATGTGAAGTGCTTGCTGCCAGGTGTTGCTTTAGCAGCCCAAAATATAGATTCTGAGGCATTGCTATTTAGAATGTTACATGACTCAGAATTTTATCGAAGTCCTCCAAGAAAACATGTTTCTTCAATATTTTTTCTAACTACCACCACCATCACCTTTTATGATGGCTGAATTTAAGAAGGAAATTCTCATTTTAAACACTGTGTTTTTATAGCAACTTATCAAACAGTGTCCTTTAGCTGTTGCTCTGTGACAGCCACTCTATTAAAATCCTGATGTAAACAAGTGGAGAAGGTGAAGTAGAAGAGCAGGTATTTGCACGGCATTACTGTCAGGTAAAATTTTAAACATAGGTTTTATGAACCCATTATTTGCAGTCAAGGCTTTTGACTACAGCATCTGAAATCATTTAAGGAGACAAAATGTTTTGTCAAAACATACTGCTGGGAGTCAGTGTGTAGCTTCTTTTTATGTAATTCAATTTAGTTCTGTTGTTTGCATGAAAGGGAAATTCTAGCTGGGCAGCCACAGTGAGCCAGTAAAAAGTGACAATATGGTAAGTATCAGAGGCAATTAAAATTAAGTGCTTTTTGTCTTCATTTTATTTCTTAATAAA
Source organism: Arctocebus calabarensis (assembly GCA_963573935.1). NCBI lineage: Eukaryota > Metazoa > Chordata > Mammalia > Primates > Lorisidae > Arctocebus > Arctocebus calabarensis. Next base: position 6,437 of record CAUYON010024637.1, on the reverse strand, counting down.
TGGGTAATTGCATTGCAGAGTACCTGGTGACAGGCTAAATTAAGAAGATATTGGGCATCTTTGCAAGCTTTTGTCCATCAAATTGAAACTTATTTTTGAATTTTACATCAAATGAAGGGAAACCTTAAACAAGTTCTTTCCAAAATATGTGTTTGAGAAATAAGGTCACCTCATCTCAGGTGCAGCTATTTTGACAAAGGTGAGGAACTAGTTTAGCAACAGCAAATGATGGTTGAAATAAAGAGGCAGTTCTCTAAATCTCTAGATATGTATAGGACTGAACCTTTCAGAGCTGGCACCAGTGGTCATGTTAAACATTGCCAGTATGTTACAAATAAATCTGGTAAAGCACTCGCCAGTATGCTACAAATAAATCTGGCAAAGAACTCAGACTTCTCTGAGTTTACAATGACAAAGTCCACCGTCTAGCAAAGTGTCAAGTTTTAAGGGTAAATAAGATCTTATGAATTAGTATGAATGGAAAGAAGTATAAGGAAATGCATAACTTTGATCATTCAGATAATAATTTATTAAATAAGTCATAGACAGCATTAGCAAGTGCCTGTTATATGCCAGGCCTTTTACTAGATGCTAAGAATAAATATAAAATTAAATGTGAGATCCCTGCCTTCAAGTGATGTATAGTTTGTTGAGAGAGGGAAAGACCTATAAATAAATTATTGTAAGAGAAGGTTAATAGCTTGCAAAGTTTGCAGTGGGGGTCAGTAAGTTTCTAGGTCTGTCTTAAAAGGCTTTTAGGGACAATTTTGGGGGAGGCAAGGACATGCTTCCCATAATGTGTCACAGTTGTAAAAAACAGTGCTCCCAAATGTTCCAAGAAGACACATGAAAATATACAAAATGTTAGGAAGAAAAATGTTAGAAAGGAGTTGAGGGGCAACTACAGTATTTTAGGCTAGGGATTTATTAAGGATAATTGAGAAGGTGATACCAGAGGCCAGATCATGCTAACGAGTTTGGATTTCAACTACTAAATAACGCTGAGCCATTGACTAAAGCAGAGGAGAAAAATCAGATTTATATATCAGGAACGTTACTCTAGCAATAATGTTAGAGTATTAATTTAGGCAGGATATGCTCTAATGCAGCAAAACCAACTATAAACTACTATAATTAGAGGAAGAAAACCTGGACTAAGAAGGTAGTGAGTAGGGACAGAGAAAAGAGAAGGAAAGAGAGAGGTTTAGAGAACAGAATTGATAGCAGTGGTGATATCAATGAGTTTCATTGGTGGGATTGTTAAGTTTGGGGCTTTAAGGGCTAAGTAGATGGTGCCATCTTTTATTAAAATCATGTGAATAATAATAATAATAATTAGCATTGACAGCTTGTCATTCATTAACTCATTCGATTGTCTTAATATTCAAGTAAGCAAGTGTTTCAGTGGGGAGGGGGGCTTTCACTGGTTGAGTAAATTGCCAAAAGTCTGTCAGGTAGTGTGTGATGGAACCAGAGCTCAAAGCTAGGAATTCTTGACTAAGAAGGAAATGGTCTTAGGTATGAGCAGGAGTTATTATTAACATACTGACTTTGAGATGACTGTTGAGATGATTTGTAGGCAGGTGGAGAGAAAAGTCTGGAATTCTCAGCATGAGACTGGTAATTGAAGACACAAGTCTGTGTATATAGAGCAAAGAGAGAAGAATCACCGGCAGAGACCAATAATTTTATATTTAAATGCAGGCAGAAGCTGATAAGCACCTGAAGTTGAACTAGAAGAAAAAAGAGAACTAGAAGGAAGTAGAATCTCAGTAGTCAATTCTATACCACCACTTCCATGTTCTTCAGTCACACCACTGTAAGAATCACTTTAAGACATCAAGTGGATCTCAAGTGTCAAATGCTACCTTCGCCAAGAAGTCTTCTTTGGTATTCCTATTCGAAATTAATGTTACTCCTGAATTTTTTTCTTTTGTTGTTTATTTCTTATGATTCTAACCACTTTCTCTCCTTGCACTACATTGATATGTATATATATTATTTCTCTTCGACCCATAGTTTTACTGAAAGCAGAGTCAATCTTTTTCAGATTTTATCTTACCATAATACATATAAGGAATCAATGGTAATTAGTTGGATATATGAATTAACGGATAGTTTTATCAAAATGTCAATGAAAATTTGGGCATCAAGGAAACTATTAGAAAAACAAAATAGCCAACACCATGTCAGTTCCATATAATAAAACTATAATGCCAGCGCAATAAAAGACAACAGAAACTTTCCATCACAGTATTTCACATAGGCCTTAATTGAAGAAGAAAAAGTCTACAGGAGGAAAATTAAAATTATAATAGCAGACTTAAAAAAAAAACAGTTAAAGGCTGAGGGGGGAAAGGCTTAAAATCTTTGTAATGCTGAGTGATATGGTGAGCAGAGGTGATAGAGTAGTTGATGATAACTTAAGATTTTGAGTCAGAAAAATCTTAGTTTAAACTTCAACTTCGAAATTATTTAACTCTCTGAAGGTTTCCTGTTCTGCAAAATGGGGATAAAAATTTGTAACTCACAGAGATGTGGTAAAGATTCAATTAGGTAACATACAACAAACATTTAGCACAAGGCCTGGCTCATTCGGTAAACCCAGTCACCTGGTCATTTTGCTACTGCTGCTGCTGTTAATAAATGTTTACTAAAAAATAATTAGAACAAATGGAAGAATTTCCTACATTACCTGTCAGATAATGGATTTCCACCATTCATTATCACTAAGATGCGGTATTATACACAGGAAATAACACATGATTTTAGAAAGGACAGGCATCATATTTCAGAGAACTTAGTTTCATGTCTTCCCTGGAATACTGAACTGTTCCAGTTAATACTAAATTACCCCTGGAAAACTAAACCATTATGGAATGTGTTTCATTCTTTCTAATAAATTTTCATGCAAGTGATATGCTACTTGACTAATTATAATTTAAAAATATGAATGCAAATAAATAAATCAATGGAAGGGGAAGAAACAAGTCTTCCATGCAGAAGAATTACAGATCATTTATACAGATACTCTGCACTTAGGAGGTGGCTCAGGCCTCCCCACTCCATAAGTGTACACTGTGCATAGCAACTTTCTCCCCAAAAGTACAATATGAGAAGGAAAGAGGAAGAAAGAGTACCTTTATAATGAGAACTGTGGCAAACATGACTTCATCCAACAGAGCCAGGCTAGTATCACCACTAAAGTCACATTTTTGGCAGGAATCCTTGATACCTTTAGATGGCAATTTGCCTCTAAGGTCTTCTCCTAAAACTCAAAGACCTGAACCAATCATGAAAAATATCAGAAAAATCCCAACTGAGGGACATTTTATGAAAACCTAACCAGTACACCTCAAAACTGTCAGGGTCATTGAAAGGAAGGAATGTCTAAGAAACTGTCACAACCAAGTGGAGCCTAAGGAGACATGATGACTAAATGTAGCATTTTATCCCACACGGGACCCTGGAACAGAAAAAGTACATTAAAAATAACTGAGGAAATCTGAATAAAATATGGGCTTTAGAGAATAAGAGTACATCAATATCAGTTCATTAATTGTGACAAATGTACCACACTAATAGGGAATGTCAATAATTCGGAAAACTCAACTGTGTGGTGTATGAGAACCCAGAGCCATTCCGTCATTATTGAACTTTTCTAAAATTAAAAGTCTATTTTTAAAAACTAAGTAAATTTGCATAAGGCATGAACTTCAGTTAATAATAATGTATCAACATTGGTTTATTAAGTCCAACAAAAGTACCATACTAATGTGTTATTGTCAAAGAAATTGGGGGTAAGGTATATGGAAACTCTTGTAGTATTGGTGCAATTTTTCTCCTGATTTAAAGATGTTCTCAAATATAGTTTATTTTTATAAATATTAGTGTCAGGAAAGTACTTTTATTTGAATTGCTTTTTCTTTTCATTTTTCTCCATTGTTATTTCAAAAGATATATCCTACTTGGGGATTTCAAATTGTATGGCCTTTTATAACTCTACATGTTTTAGACCAGTGCAGAAAATTTTTAAAAATTAAATGATTCACATTGTATTCAATGAAATGTTTTTATTTGCTATTGACTATAAGACACTGCAGTTAATTCAACTAGATCACCACAATTGATGTGAAATAGAAACATCAGACATAAAAGAAATCGTCTTTCTTTATAATTATAGGAAGGTCATTGTCTCTTTCACGATTTCTAGGTTCAACAAGAATGTCTATGTCATATACCACAACATTAAGATGGGCGAGCAATGATTTCAGTTTAGGATGCTGGGAACTGCAGTAATACCAAAGAAGTCACTTATCTTTTTTTTTTCCTCCTCTTCTGCCTGCATGTTTACTAGTGTACTTTGTAAACAGGTTAGCCTTGACATGAGAATCCAGAGGTGGCTTTTTCTTATGGTATTTTTTTGAAGCATAGAACGTGAAGCGTGTATGTCTCCTTCGGACAAGAATTCCATTCCTCCACATCACAAGCTGCCCAAGTAACCTTGGCATTGAAACTTGTCAGACTACACTCTTTGTGAGCTTCCTATCTCAGAGTATTTATTTGCTAAAAGAGAGTGTAGGGAAAAATGTGCCAAAGGAAAAAAAAATTATTCTGAAACAACTGTAGTTAACAATGTCAGTTTGTGGAATTTAAAAAATAATTTTAAATGAAATGCTGTTTTCTCCATGTTTACTCAGTGGTCTAAATGTCCACACATCAAAACTTTTGGATCAGTTTGGTTTCAGTGGTCATTACTACTTATATGGCAATGTGGCAAGACGATTTTGGTGTAGCTACTTCTAACTTTACTTCTTCCTTCACCCCCCCGCCAAATCATCTTATATGGCATTGTTCTTAGTTCAATAATTATTAAGGAAGGGTACTAGATAGAGAAAAAGATAACAGAGATATAGATTAATAATATATACATGACTAAATACACATATCTTTTTATTTATTTATTTATTTACTTATTTATTTATTGAGACAGAATCTCAAGCTGTTGCCCTGGGTTGAGTGCTGTGGCATTACAGCTCACAGGAATCTTGAATTCTTGAGCTCAAGTGATCCTCTGGCCTCAGATTTTCCATTTTTAGTAGAGACTGGGTCTCACTTTTGCTCAGGCTGATCAAGCAATCCACCTGTCTTGGCCTCCCAGAGTGCTAGGATTAGAGGTGTGAGCCACCACACCTAGCCTACACATATATTTTACATGCCTAGTACATAGTAAATGACTGTCTTAACACAGACACTTGAATATAGAAATACCATATTCCCTGTACATTTGTAGGTTGCCTTGAGAATATCAGTGACCCATCTGGGAATTCTGCAGTTTCAGAGAGGCATTTGTGATCAAGCCTAAGCTAACAGAGCATCTCATCTCCCAAACTACAGTGATTGAGTCAGGGGCAGTCAGCAACTTAAACTGGTTCATTCACAGTGTTTCTCAAGACTTTTGCCAGAAATACTGAGATCAAGACACTTTTTCTTGCTGAATGTAAACAGGGAAGCATTCTCCTCTGACGGTGTTGGCATCCATCTTGGGAAATCAGCCTTGAGACGGAAGGAAAATGGGCTCGTAATGACATCATTGAACCAATGAATCACGCCTTCCCTGAAGCAAGTGTTATTTCTAGTCTTTTTAATTATGTGAGCCAGTAAATTCCTTTTATTGTTTCCACCAATTTAGGTTACGGTGATACTTGCAACTACAGGCATACTAAATAATTCAGCACTCTTGAATTTTTTTTAAATGGTATTAGGATAGCTCAACTATCTAGAACTTAGGCTGTAGCCAGAATAACTGGGTTCAAATCTCTGGTCTGTCACATATTATTGGTTGAAACTAGGTTGAGTTCACTTCCCTTTTATGAATCATTTTCCCCATGTGAATAAGGTGGGATGCTTCATAGGGTGATTGTGAGTTTTAAAGAAGTCAACATATGTGGAATATAGGACCCAACACAAAGTGCGTGCTCAGTAAGTGTTTGTTATTATCATTAAATTCTAAGGTAATGCTCTTAGACAAAAATAAAATGGGATTTTTTTATGTAGTCTGGGTAGCTTAAATTTACGTAGTCTAATATATTCATAAGAAATGACTGGCATTAAAAATCATAGACAAAATTTAACTTCATTCCCTAGAAAATCATGTAAGTAAAAACAAAATAGACCAACCCCCATCAAAATCTAACCTATTTCCACACTTTAACTTCCTAAAATGCTACATTAATTCTTTCAAAGTAAATTATTATATTTTAATATGTAATAGGCGATTGTCTGACTACTGATTTTTTTTTTAATTTTTTTTTTTTTATTGTTGGGGATTCATTGAGGGTACAAGAAACCATGTTACACTGGTTGCATTTGTTAGGAAAAGACCCTCTTACAATCGTGTTTTGCCCCCAAAAGGTGTGGCACACACCAAGACCCCA
>CAUYON010024636.1:0-69885 GCA_963573935.1 Arctocebus calabarensis | reverse complement strand
TCTTATTTGGAAGTAAAAAACAAAACGGGAACAAATACAATTCACACCAACGCATGTGGCCCGCGGGCTGTAGTTTGAGGACCCCTGGCTCAACTCTTAGAATTGTGAACAATGAAAACCAGCAGTTTTTTTTTTTTTTTTTGTAGAGACAGAGTCTCACTTTATCGCCCTCAGTAGAGTGCCGTAGCATCACTCAGCTCACAGCAACCTCCCCAACTCCTGGGCTTAAGCGATTCTCTTGCCTCAGCCTCCCGAGTAGCTGGGACTACAGGCGCCCGCCACAGCGCCCGGCTATTTTGTTTGTTTGTTTTGCAGTTCGGCAGAGGCCGGGCTTGAACCCGCCACCTTCGGTATATGGGGCCGGCACCCTACTCGCTGAGCCACAGGAGCCGCAGGAGCCGCCCCTGTAAGACACTTTTAAATGTGTCCCTGTGATTTATAAGATCACAACAACTCCTAAGATGACTTTACCTGCCTTCTCTCTATTCCACCCTTACCTGCTAAATTTCTGCCCATCCTTCAAAGGTCATCTTTAATACATTTTTTAATTGCATACAGTTTCTCTAACATTTGGTCTCTATAATTGTTTAAATTTATTTTGGACTTACAATACATTTCTTACTTGGCTTTATGTTCATTTGTGTTTAGGTCATATTCTACTTCTCTGGCTAAACACCCCTTAACATCCATTTCAGACTGACACTAATTTATGTAACTCCTCCCAACCCAATAGTAAGTCCAGAGCTACACACACTCAATAATCATGCACTGCCGATGTAAGCTCCAGCCAGCTTCATGTTTTCAATTTCTTGTCAGCAAACCAAGAATATTTCCATAAATATGCACATTAGGTTTTAAAGGTTACATGTATATATTTATTATATTACATATCTACATACACACCTTAACCTGAAATTTTCCATTAATTTTTCTTCTTCCATTCAGCCCTTACACACATACACATACACACACACACACACAGTGAGGACTTGCTCTCAGTCAAGTAGTTTTCCAAACACTTTTTTGCATTCTTAGACTTGAGTGTTTTTGCTAACCCTGGAAGACTTTGTCATCTTCCTTGTTCCCTTTTCCTTTTAATGTCACCCCGTGTCACTCATCAGAGCCACAAGGCCCCTGATTGGTTTAACTGTCTTTTGCTCTCCCTGGCTGTGACAACGCTGGTGGCCAGCCCTGTCTATGTGTTTAGGCTTCTCCTGGGCAGGCATTTTATCCTGCCTGCTCCATCACTTAGTGCTCACACAATCATACGCAAGTTACCTATCCCATCTGAGACTCACATTTTGTTTCTCAACTAGAAAAACATGAATAATTTAGTCATTCATTGATTCACTTGAGCAATACTTACTTATTGAGAATGAGGCACTGTGCCAAGCACAGCGAAGGGGTGCTTCAGAAGCAGTCCCTCCCTTCCAAAAGGAGCTTGCAATCTGTGGAGGATGAAAATGAATAAAAAAGGCAACTACAATTATGAATTGGGCTGCAATAAACATTCGGGTACATATATCTTTATTATGATGTGATATAATTCCTTTATTGGGTATATATCCTGAAGACCAAAAATCACCTCTTATATACTTCTAAGCCTTTTAGCAAGACATCTCACTCCTGGCTAGACTTTTGCCCGATAATCAAAATCTAGGAATAATTTTTCTTCTTATGAAATTAATCTGCAAACCCTTCCTGATTTTTGAAGCTGAGGTTAGGGATGTGATATGTACCTCAGAAGTAGGCACAGGAGCCTGGGAGCTGATAGTGGGCCTCTTTTGTTTTTTTAATGTCAGAGCAACTGGTTACTGGTCAATGAAACTACTGTTTGAGGGGACAGGAGATTTATTACATTGTTTCTGCATTTGTTACAACAAGAAAACCAGATGAGACCTTTGGTAGTCTAATTTGCAACATAGGATCCTCTCAATAGTTTCTATAAGACTATTGTCTCCAGCCCTGGCCCAGGACCAGTACTGGTCTGAGACCATTTAGGGATTTGGGCTGCACAGCAGGTGGCGAGTGGCTGTAAACCCAGGAATTTCATCTGTATTTGCAGACACTCCCCATCACCTGCTCACACACAGCCTGAACTCCACCCCAGGAATTTCATCTGTATTTGCAGACAGTCCCCATTACCTGCTCACACACAACCTGAGTTCCACCTCCCGTCAGATAAGCTTCAGCATGAGAGTCTCACGGTGGTGTGAACCCTGCTGTCCGCTGTGCACGTGACGGATCTTGGTTGTGCTCCTTATGAGAATCCAATGCCTAATGAGCTGAGGGGGAGCTGAGGAGGTGATGCTACCCCGGGGAGTGGCTGCAAACTTGGGTTATCATTAGCAGAGAGCTTTGACTGCGTCGAGACCATAATAAAACAATTGCTTGCAGACTCATATCAAAATCCTATTAGTGAGTGGCAAGTGACAGTGAAGCTGCATCTGGTGGCAGGCTTTAGAGCAGTAACACGCTTCGGGTGTCACTGTCTCCCATCGCCCTAGAGGGGACTGTTCTGCTGCAGGAAAACAAGTCCGGGGAGCCCACTGACTCTTCATTCTGGTGAGCTGCCTCTGTATTTTATTACATAGTACAATGCAATAATAATAGAAATAAAGGGTGCATTAATGTAATGTGCTCAAATCATCCTGAAACCTCTTTCCCCCAGACCAGGTCTGTGGAAAAAAATTGACTTCCATAATATCCTTCCTTGGTGCCAAAAGGGGCTGCTGGCGTAAGAGATGGTGATGGTTATGGTAGCGATTGCTTTGCGGCTCTGCTGCTGACCAGGGCTGGGACTCTGATGGAAGGTGGACCAGTGTCTTTTACAGGGTGGAGGCTTTGCTGTAATTGCTCCTTTTACCTGAGGTTTATGGACAGGAGTAATTAGTAATGTTTTCCTTTCTTGGTTGGAAAGTCTTTTTCAAATTGGTAAATACGTAAAAGGACAACAATAACAAAAAAAACTGGCAGGTTGTTGGCACTGAACAGAGTAGGCACAGAGAGCCCTTTCAAGACTAACTGAGCTGACCGAGAGTGAATAAAACTGAAATAAAAATCTCTCCAGAGTCGGATGCCAATGAGAAGTAAGCCGATTCCTGACATAAAACTGAAGAGAAGGCATGATTGCAACGTGGCTCCCCCCACACACGCGCTCACACACACACTGCACATAAATCACTAGCACCCACATGCACAGTCACAACAGCAAAAGAAACACATCAAAATAGAAAATCTGGTTTCTTCTGGGTTGTTGGATTATGAGTAATTTAACTTTCTTTATTTCCACTGTATTCTCCCATTTTTCTTCCGAGCTTTCTCATTCAATCTCCTCATACCCAGCTCTGCTACGAAAGTATCGTCTATCTTTGTCAAGCTCAGTCCAGTTAAGTCTGACACTTTCCAAGTCTACCTCTGAGTCTGAGGGCACTAAGGCCTTTCACTGCTTTCTTCTGTGTTCCCCATTGGGGGGTCCAGGTTCTCTGGGTTAGACTGTTCTCTGCCTTAAGTTCTCGGAATTCAGGTACTTTTAAAACATAACCACCAAATTATGTGACCCTACTTCTAAAGATAAGAGGGAGCTTTGTCCCCAGCCTTTGAATATGGGCAGTCACGACTGTCTGGACCAGCTGAGCTTGGTGAGAATGACACTGTACGGCTTGTGAAGCTGGGACACTTAGAACAGCACCGTTCCCACCTCATTTCTGGAACACTCACGCTTGGAGCCTTAAGCCATTGTGAAAAGTCTGATTTCCTTGAGGCTGCCATGTTGCGAATTAGCTCAAGTCCTGTGGAGAGACTGTGGGTAGACACTGAGCCCGATGATGACAGTGAATGAGACTTCGAATGTTTTCCATCAGACTTTGACTTCCCAGCAGAGACCCCAGCCACAGAAAAACAGAGTTCAGCTGTTTCTACAGTAACCTACCTGAATTCCTGATTCCAGAATCTGTGAGCTTAATAAAATGTCTTTTCTAAGCTGTACCGCCAAATTTGGGGGTAATTTGTTATACAGCGATAGTAACCAAAAGAGGAAACTTGAACCTAACCTGAGCCGACTACTAAGGAAAGGCCGGTGAGCTATTTTTCTGTTTTCCCGGGAGCCAAATGCGGCTGCTCTCCCAGGCTGATGTAACACTTTTCTCCAGTGTTTTGTACACTGGGGCGGCCTGAAGGAGAGACCCTGCTTCCTGCCACAGAGACGCTCCAGGGGCCCTTGGGATAGTTAGAGATTTCTCTTAGTAAGACATAGACTTCCCTTTAGTAAGTCATATTACATCCTTTACCTATGAAACTTTTGGGTCCTGGGATTAAAGAGTTCATTTACTTTACTCCTTCAAATTCTAGAAGCTTTCCCACTTCCTAAAAACCATGACTTCGCGTGTCTTCTAGTCCTTCCATTAGGATTTAGCTGAAGATTCTAATCCAAAAGGTTTTCTCAGTCAGGACCTAAGGCCACATGTTCCCTGAATGTCAAAGGCCAGAGGAGAACCCAAGGTAAAAGCAGAGAACAGGAGTATACGTTGAAAGCACAGGGCAAAATTAAAAATAAAGGAAATGTAAAAGAGAAATATCGTTCTTGGTCATTTAAGATGTGGCAGTCTCTCGTTAACACATAGGCTATGTCATTTCAACAGAACACAGGCCTCATTCTTTGGAAGTTCCTGGTGTGCGGCTGGGTTTTCCTGCACATGTGTGAGCAATGTCTCCTGCCTTCCTCCAACCTTGTTGTGGTGTCAGCACTTGTCTGATGTGAAAATAAAAGGTCCTAATATTGGTATTTTTATTATTATTTAAAATAATAGCATTTTATTATTACCCATGGTAAAGAAAATCACGTATTTTTCTCAAGATGGAAAGAGTTCATACTCATTCATAGTAGTCTGACACTATGTTCTGCTCCCTTAATTCTAGACCATACTGTTTAGAAATAATCAAAACTATTTTATAATGCTATTAAAGTACAATTTGTCTTTTTTTCTCCAAGTGTCTCACAAATATGCAGTGGAGATTTCTGCTGCACATTTGGAAGATCTGCACATCTTAATGAGCCTGTATATTGCAAACTTTCAATGTTACAAAATCACACATAGGTAAAAGGCCCGTTCAAAGTACAAGATGTTATCCGCGGATTTACGTGTAACAGAGAACCCAACTTGAACTGACATGGTTTCAGACTTCACATAACAACTACACTTTCAGGGACTACCCCCTCTTGAAGCTCAGTGTGTCATCAAAAAACAATATCTACAATTATCTGAAAAGGCTGTTGAAATAATCCTGCCTTTTGCTGCTACATATTTGTATGAGGCTTGATTTACTTCATATACTAAAAAACATCACAACGTATTAGGAGTATAGCTATGTTCTATTAAACAAATATTAAAGGAATTTGCCATTCTTTTTACTATATTTTTTGTTATGGAAAACAGAGTTTTTTTTCATGCAATTTGTGTTAACATGTTAACATTGTTATTTTTAAATAAATGTGTATTATTAAAATCTTTGATTTGACTTTGGGTATGGAAAATAAACATGACTGTAACCCACACAAACAAGAGAGCTTTGGGAGTTTTAATAATTTTAGGCCTGTCCTCTTACCCGCCCCCTGGGTCACCACCGTTTAGGAATTTGTATGTCCTCTCTTGCGTTATGACCTTCAGGTTTCTGGGACAGCCTCTCCCTAATGCTCCTTCACGTGTGAATCTTATTCACACTCAGATCTTTGTTTAAACATTTTTTTCAAAAGACTGAGCAGGCTGACCCTCCATACTCAGACAATCTAAGTACTTGGTGCTTCTTCCTTTCACCACATTTATCATATTTGTAATTCTGTTTTTCACCATTATGCTCTTTGATAAATTACAAGGACCAATAGGATTGGAAATTCTGTTTAGTTCCATATACCCCATACTTAGGATATACACAATGCCACACATTTTACAAATAAAGTTATACATTTGGAGTATAAAAAGGCATCAAAATGGATTGATAAAATGTATTTTATCCAGCCCCTCAGAGCCATATCTATTAATTTAAAGCATACTTCACATATTTTATTTCTTCAAAAGGAAACATGAATAAAGCAGAGTAGTTGAGTTGGAGCCACAGATATGTCCTTATTAAAAGAAAAAACAAGCACAGACTATCTACACCAAATTTGTAACACCATTTACCCCCAAATCACCTCATTTTCACAGATTAGGTTCCAATTTTATTGAGGTATAGTTACATAAATACAGTAAAATAAGGAGATGTGACATGTTATGGAATGTTAACACCACCAAACTCATTCTTTAGTGACTAAGTTCACTTTGATGATACAGTGTATCTAAAGTATTTAAAGACTACTGTGTATTTGTGTAATATGTTTCTCACTCAGATGTTACATAGACGTGTCAGAAACACCAATGCTTGCAGATGAGAATTCCCATGAGAAACAAAGCTTTTTCTGTTACTAAATGGCGCAGAATTTGAAGCTACCAAATACCATGCATGTGAGGTTATGTGACAAGGCTATAAGGAAAGGACTGGTTTATAGTTTGCGTAGGAATTCTTTAAGGCCTCAGATCCTCTACCTCAGTTGGCATGACCGAAAAACTGTCCCTCCTTTGACTCTGTCCCCTGGTAACATGGAGATTGATTCTCTGCAGAATATGAAACAGAAAGCATGGACTCATGAACTCACATAAGATAATATAAGCCCCCACACTAAAAATATGACAGTTAGATGAATCTCTGCATAATGGATAGTAAGTAAGAGCCACACCATTCTTGTACTCTCCCCTGCTTAGGAACCAGACTATGAGAGCCAGTCTTAAAAGTCATTCCTCTCCTACACTCAGAAGACTGGGCCTTTCTTCTACAGAGAAGTTGCATCAAGAGAAAAGGCTTGATCAGAATTCATTATCACAGGAGAACAATCAATCCCAATTTCTGGACAGATACTGACATATGGGACCTTCCCCAAACAAATTCGTGGGGTCTTCCTTCCTTCCATCCCCTTGTAGAAGGTCTACCCATGGACAAACCCTACCTCTGCACACAGAGCTCTCTGTCATCTTCTGAGCACCTCACTGATATATGGACAGAAAATCAAGGTCAATCAGCCTATTTGAGACAAACCTCCACATAAATATAGTGGCCAAAATAAACAAACTGGGAGAGAACTAGGAGAAAACAGAGTGCAGGCATGAAATAGAACAAAAGTACAAAAATGAAAAAAAAAAGAAAGAAAACACTATATTTAAAAAATTTAAAAAATATATATTTTTAAAAGAATGCAGTGGTATTTAAAGATGAACATTCATAAAATAAGAAAAAGCTCCAAAAATTCAAATTGAGGTCAGGCACAGTGGCTCACATCTGTAATCCTAACACGTTGGGAGGCGACGGCAAGTGGATTGCTTGAGTTCAGGGGTTCAAGACCAAACTAAGCAAGAACACGACCCCTAAAAGTAGAAAAACTAGCCAGATGTTTTGGTGGACACTGGGAGTTCCAGCTATTCAGGAGGCTGAGTCAAGAGGATCACTTGATCCCAAGAGTTTGAGATTCCTATGTTGCCCTGGTATTCTACCCAGGGTGACAGGTGAGACACTATGTAAAAAAAAAAATAGTGATATCAAAAATTTGAGAGTGGTAGAAAAATTTAAAGAATTTTCTAGATGAAACAAAAAAGGAAAGAAATTAAAGATAAGAGAAGGTAAGAAAACTAGAGCATCCTTATAAGAGAGAAAATACAGAAATTCAAGAAAAAAGTGTTTTAAAGAAATTGTCTCCTAAGTGCACAGAGCAACAGATGAAAAGGGATCTGCTGTAAGACGTGTCATTATAGCACTGTGAATTTTAGAATACTAGGGATACAAAACATTTAAAGGAGGACAGAGAAAGGGAGGAGGAAATAGTTAATAAACACAGGCTGGACAAGACATCATTATCACAGGAGAGCAATCAATCCCAAATTCTGGAGGAAAGTGAAATCCAATCTAAAATTCTACATTCAATGAAGTTAGCATTTAAAGTATAAGAGAGGATGGAAGAGATTTTGAAGCATGCAAAGCTTCAAAACACCCCTCCTGGAACTTTTCTAAGGAAGTTACTGAAGGGTGTGCTCTTCTAATACAGTGGAATAAACAGGAGACTAGGGATCTAATAGAGAGAAGCCAACGGATTTCAAAGACTATGGTGAAGAGAAATCCCATGGAAATTGGAGGCAACTTACTGGTTTAGGAGCAGGATGAATGTTTGTTCTAGGAAGATTATTTGTAAGAAAAAAGAAATTCCTTCTTATGATCAAGCACATTGGGTGAAGTTTTACAGTTTATCCCAAAGAAGAAAAATGGAGTGATAGAACACGGAAAAGTGAGCAACTAAATAAAGAATTTAATGATAGTTTATTACATGTTAAAGAAATAAAGGTTATTCATAATTCCAGGAAAAGGGGAAAGCATATAAGAGAGGAAATTAAATCATAGTAAATTACTTTGTTTAATAGAGATTAATATTTACACAACAATAATCATGCAAACACTAGATACTATACTAGCTAAAATTGTGATACATGGTGGGAGAATTGGGAGATTTGTGTATATCTGTGCATGTGTGTGGTGTGTCTGTGTATGTGTGTGCGAGGTCAGAGTACTGAGTTACCAACTTTCTTCTTCTTCTTCTTCCTTTTTATTTTTTTGGCCAAGTTTGAACCCACAACCTCCAGTATATGGGGCTGGCGCCCTACTCCTTTGAGCCACAGGTACTGCCCAAATTACCATTGTTCTTGACATGTAGTCAGCAAACGGGTAATGGACTATGTTGGTTACCAATCATTTACACATTTTTCCTAACAGAAACTAAATTTTAAGTTTCCAAATCAAACTGTCGTAGAAATCTGATGTCATCTACAGCTCTACTGATAAATCTTAGTGATGTACAAATATGAGTGGCGGTCACGTTTCCCTAGTCTGGTTGGTTTAGGCATGACCATATGACCTAACGCTGCATAAGGACATCTGGGGAAGGTTTCTGGGAAATTTCCTGGCAAAGACAGAAATAAAGCAATCCCTTTCTTTTTCTAGATAACGTTATATCAATGTATACCCAGAGCTGCTGCAAGCACGTTGCTGTCAGTCTAAGAACTCTAGGAAGACATAGCCAAGAGCATCAGAAAGAAATAGAAACAGAGATCTCTGCAAAGTGCTTGGGGACTTCCCTACCTCTGGGTACCTTCATTTATATAATAATAAGTTTTGTTTAATTTCAATCAAATCAGGAGGTTAAGGAACCAGTCCAGGGGTTCTCAGATATTAAATGGCAGAATCAGGATTGGAACCCAGGTTGGCCTGAGTCAAGCCCCTGTGTTAAATAAACATAATGTCAATTTTCCTTTGCTGAATAGTCTTTAGGGTACCCTCTTAAGGACAAAAATTAACTTTGTGATAAAAAAATTAGAACATATAAAAGTTAGGTAACATGACCTATTGGTTAACAGTAAAGCCTACCCCCAAATCCTAATAACTCACCTTTCATTGCTTTATTCTTGCAATAAAATATAGTATTTATGGTAATTTTTTAAGGTACTTGAAGTATCAAAATTATTTCCTTGACTGTGGAGTATTTCCATAATTTTTATTATTTAATTATTCACCAGTGTTAAAAACACCTTATCATTATGTAAACACATGGCAATATTTTATCTGGGACACAGACATATATTCAAAATAATCTAGTATCTAAAATTTAAATAATTATTTTTTTCCTTAATACATCTTATTTAGATATAATGTAGACTAAATGAACTAAAATATGATTTGTTTATTTAGCACAGTGATTTGCTTTTGCAGGTAGATAATCAGGAAGAGAGCAATGTCTAATTCATTTTGGAATCCTGAAGACAAAGCAGCATCTGGAATATGGTGTCTACAAAATAACTATTTGTCAAATGGACAAATGAACTGCAGTTCACCAACTTTAAGGAAACCATGAATGGAACAAAGAGAAAAAGACTTTCCACTTTTGTGATACATTTTGGTCAATCCTTCCATGAGCCTACTAGTTGTAACCTTTATTTGTTTTGATTTAGGCAATAAAATATGATCATTAAAAAACTGAAAAATTCAGAGGTGGCATTAGAGTAAATTTGATAATATTTGTCACTTTCAAAGATTTAAAAATGTATAAGAAAAAAATAATTTTTATTTGAAATTTGTTTTTTAAATAATGATTTGCCTTTGATAGTGTATACCTGATTTTTAAAAATAAATACTATATAATCCTTTCCATTTATATAGTGTCTTTACTTGGTGATAAAACTAGTGTTTGTAATCTCCAAATTACAATTTTTAAGAATTATATTAATAGTTGGAAAAAATAGAGGGCCCACACGCATGGACAAAGTTAACTCTATGCAGTATTTAAGAAAAACACTGTGATTGAAGTAAAAGATAAATTAGAGGGCAGTCACCAAATGGTTACCTTTCAATACCAGAGTGGTGTGATGTTAACGTCAGGGAAATTTACAAAATGTGATGTCTGCAAAGAGTTCACTGAACATTTTAAATGCATTCAGAAAATGGGCTACATGATCATTATGGCAATCTTGAAAAGGGATGAATAGACTCTGTGCATTGTGATCTGTGCCTATAATACAGAAAATTATACCTGATGCAAACCATCCCTTTTGGAAACCTGCAATGAAAAATACTCTAAAGAAGACAACAGTTATAATTCAGAGGTGCTACGTTCAGACTGGGCATGGCATGACATGTTGGCCAACGCCGTGCTTTTCTCTATTGCTACATCCTTTATTTTTTATTTTATTTTGCTTTTTTTGTCACCCTTTGTAGAGTGCCATAGTGTCATAGCTCTACTAATGGCTCAACCTCAAACTCTTAGGCTCAAGTGATCCTCTTGCCTCGGTCTCCCAATCTGGGACCATAGATGCCCACAACAACACCTGCCTATTTTTAGAGAGGGATCTCACTCTTGCTCAGGCTGGTTTCAAACTCCTAAGCTCAGGAGATTCACCTCCCTTGGCCTCCCAGAGTGCTAGGATTATAGGCATGAGCCAACGTAGTACACCCTTTAAAGGTCTTCCTTTCAGCTCTGTTGAAAAAATATTGTCTTTAGTGTATGCCAGACAGTACATTTCTCAAACGTATGAAAAGACAGATTAATAATAGTATTCACACTCCTTTGATATATTTCTGAACAAAATCCACTTCCCCTAGACCAAAGATTTATAATTGTCTGTTATTTTATCCTCTTTGCTCTTTTTATAACATCTAGTATTAGTTATTTACATCTTTTTATAATATCCAGTAGGGTCATTTTCATCTGTGTTTAATGCATAATAGATCTCTACATTTTCTCAGGCTGTGTGCCATTTCATGTTATCATTCCTGGTGTTCTCACAAGGTTGAGATATAATACAAGACTTGACTCAATATAATACTTAACTCAAAGTATTTTGGTTCAATGAAACACCAGAATCAATGTTTTTAGTTAAGCTCAGGTCATAATAAATTCTGCTAGAATAAGGATGATCACAGCCAGTAGACCACAGCCAGTAGACAATAGCCTCCTCACAGAGAGGGTGTAAGGAAACACCCAATACAAGTGGTAAGATAGCACGGGCAGGAGGCCTTGAGGAGGTTGGGAGGTTTAGGGAAGCTCTAAAGTCCTCCATTCTCTGGAAGCTTATAAAAAGATAAGGAGAGAGCCTGGTCTGAGATGATTTAGGCTCTAAAACAGAGATCTAAGATCACAACTAAGATACTTGAATTAAGGTGTGCAAAAAAAGTACTTAGTCAGGGTGGGGCCTGTGGCTCAAAGGAGTAGGCCGCCAGCCCCGTATGTCAGAGGTGGTGGGTTTCAGCCCCGGCCAAAAACTGCAAAAAAAAAGAGAAGTACTTAGTCAGAGAGCAATAGAGAAACAATACTATTACTCAGAACTAAGTATAATGTTTAGTGAGTTGACTCAGAAAGGTCTGATTCCATAAGGGGCCCAGGAATTATTGCTCACAGACTCTTCATAATCTCCATACTTATGGAAAGGACTGGGTCTTGACTCTAGGGATAGGACAAAGAACCAATCAATGTCAGTAGAGGTCTAAAGTGTATGCTAATTCAAAATCTTTAGGAAAACCGTTATGTTATAAATATAAACAAGATAAAGAAGTGAGTATTTATTTAGGATAAAAAAGAAAAGCTAATAATATTCCAGATCCTTGGAACTCAGGCTCTTTCTAAGACCTCCATGTGCAGTTGCTGAGAAATTCTCCGGGATTGCTCCTGATCCCAACCTGGCTGCCTTCCAACTGGTACCCTGTCCAACTCCCAGCCATGCCCAACACTCACAGGGACACTTGTGAGTGAGTGGCACTGACACTTACACTTCATTAGGTCCAGGGCAAATCCACCTCATAGCAGAATAGACTCCAGAAATAAGAGTTAAATGATCTTGAGAAGCAGGAGAATGAGGATCTAGAATGGCAGAACTATAAAATGTATATTAAAAACTACTGTTGAGCAACAAAAAAATGTCAGTATAATGTCATTCTGGTGTTACCTGTGCTAACAAATATGTCACAGTGTTGAACGTTGGTCAAACATATCTGGAAGACTGAATGTGAATGCCACAAATGATTGCTGACCCTTTTGGGGTGACTCATGCCCTAGACAGATCTGTTCTAATCATTTCTACTAGGCACAGAACATCTGCTAGAATCATCTTCAAGTTACTTTTGTGCTTTTTGGCACCCTTGGATATTCTGGCCTGTTCTCATTACTTTGAACTTGGCTGAATTTAGTTTTACATCTGACATCATTTTTCTAGGTACAAGGATTTCACAACTCATATCTACCCAGGCAAAATTCCACATAAGCAGGCTAAGATGATTAGAACATATAAAAATGATACTTTGGCTGGAAGCATTGAATGAAAACCAGGATTTATAAATAAAGAGTCCTTATCCTTTCCTGAAATCAAAGACCAAAGCAGTGGAACACTTCAGAAGATAAACTCATGTTCATTTCTCTGGTGACAAATAACTATTTTTAGAGGGGGTGAAGAAACTTATTTTACTTATTATGTGCTAAGCAGTTCACTTTATTTTCTTATTCTGGTTTTATTAAGGCTGTTTGACCTTGAAAAAGTCAACTGGTAAATCATTCCTCTCAAATTGCAGCTTAAAGATTTAAAAAGAAAACTGCTGGGGCCCATGAAGTATGCTGCAAACCTCTCATATACTATACAGGACAGCTTTAGCTTTATGGTAACTTCATCACCCCCCAAATTAGACAGGCCACTCCTAACATCTGTAGGGGGAACTTGATTTACACTGAAGAGTCACAGAGTGGCTGAGGTACTGTGTTCTCTATTCCCTTGTCTCTGGTTTATGCCTCATATTAAAGTGAATCTTATATTCACTTAAGATCAGTGATTTTCAATTGGTGTGCCATGCAAGAATCTTAGGTGTGCCTCAAAAGATTTTAAAGACCATTAATGAAATTACTTTTGAAAGTTTAAAGCATCATAAATATGTTCTCTTTTTTACTCAACTTTTTTTTTAATCAACATAATTTAAGTGTGTGGCAGACCAGTGTTCGATGAGATAAAAAAGATTGAAAAATATCACTTTAGATAGGCTTAGAATTTTGATCTAAGACTTGTGTCCTGAGTGCGAAAATTAATAACTTTCTCTCAGGCTTCCTTCTATTCCCCAAGACTCTCTTCTGTATTTTTCCTATTTGTCTGACTTTATCAGTCACCTTTGCTCTTTTTTGCTTCTCTCCCCAAATAATCTGCTCTGAGTTTCAGCTCTTTGTGTGTGTGTGTGTGTGTGTGTGTGTTTTTTTCCTTCTCATCTTTTATTTACCTTCCCCTTCTGGTCTTCAACCTCAGGGTTATTACAATGCATGTGTTCTCAAACCTTTACTTCTTAATAAATATTCACTGAATAAATGTTCTCTAACTCCTTTTTATCTCTTATACCCATTCAAACCATGATGTTTTGTTGGCTTTCCATTCAAAACCTATCTAAATAATCCACTGTCATTGTCTGCTGCAAACTTGGTTAAAGCCACCATCATCTCTCTCCTGGCCCACAGCATTAGCCAACAAACTGGTGTCCGGGCTGTTTCGTTTTCCCCACCTCCTTCCTTTAGTCCTCTCGCAACCTGGCAACTGGACTCTGGGATCCGTTTTTAACCCTATTTCAGATCATGTCATTGCTGCCCCTATAATTATCCAAAGGAATTGTCAATTCATTCAGAGTCAAGGAAAAAGTTGTTACTGGGCTTTACACCTGTCACACTGCTTAACTGCTGACCTCTCTTGTAACCTCTTAGGCTTCAGCTCCTACTATCTCTTCTTACCCATAGTCACTGAATGCTTGTCACTCTCTTGCCCCCTTATGTCACTCCTGATGCGGTATTACCTCAGTCTTTGCACTTCCTGTTTCTTCTGTCTGGACCACAATTCCCCATACAGAGATGGCCGCCACTTTCAGGTCTTTGCTTAACTATCATCCATTCTGTGAGGCCTTTCCAGGACCCACTATTAAAGTTTCAGGATGGCTCTCCTTTTTGGTCCCTCCTAGTTACCATCAAAACACAGCTAAAGAATGATTTTTGAATTAACAAATGAATGCATGCTACTGCGTGCCAGTTACTTAGCATCCAAAAATGAAAAAGAATTGGATCCCACACTTCATAAGCAAATTATCTAACAACAACAACAACAACAACAACAACAACAAAGCTTGTCCAGGGAAGTGGCTCATGCCTACAATCCTAGTACTAGATCTGAAAGGCTGAGTTGGGAGGATTGCTTGAGCTCAGAAATTTGAACCAGCCTGAGCAATAGTAAGACCCTATCTCTATTAAAAATAGAAAAATTAGGCTTGGCATCCATAGCACAGTGGTTATGGCGCCAGCCACATAGACTGAAGGCGGCGGGTTTGAACTCGACCTGAGCTAGCTAACCAACAATGACAACTTCAAAAAAAAAAAATACAGAAAAATTAGCTGGGTGATGTGCCCGTAGAATCAGCTTCTTTAGAGGCTGAGGCAGAAGGATCGCTTCAGCCTAGAAGTTGAAGCTCTTAGGGAGCTGTGATGACACCACTGCACTCTAGCCAGGGTCCAGGGTGACAGAGCAAGACTCTGTCCTAAAAAACAAAAACACAAAAAACCTGTCACAAATGCGAAAGGTTTGCTTAAGGAATCATAGAGCATGGAACATGGGCACCAACCTATCCTAGGGTAGGGCAGGTAGTCCAGTACACCTGAGCTAGATCTAAGTTAGCCCAGGGAAGGAAGCAGGAGAGGTTTGTTATCCCTTTATTAGATAAATAACATGAAAAAGGGTATTAGGGCTGAACTGATGCTACTTCTCTCATTTCTCCTCTTACCATTTCTGAACATGCTACCCTGTTTTCTTATGGTCTAGATTTGTATCATCACTGGAGGGCTGCTATGCCTTCAAGCCTAGCAGGCTGAATGCCTAGGAATCAATGAGTATCCCTCAGCCCTTAAATTAATGCCTGATGAGTGTTGGGCTTATACACACCTCAGTTCTCTTGCCCCTGAGCCAGGATATTTCTGAGTGGTATAGTATACATCAAATCAGTGGGGTTAGGGTCCAGTCACACACTGTGGTAGATTTTTAAATTCACCCATTACTGACTGTCTTCCCTTTCCTGTTTCAAAGCCTCACTAACCTTGTTTTCTTAAATCTCCCTACAAAATGTTGGTTATTGAACTTTGCTCAGGGTTGGCTTATAGGAAAGCCAAACAGAGATAGCAATTCCTGCCTAAACTCAAGAGAATAAAAGTTAAAAAGTATTTGGCTTGCTTTAGGAGAAAATAAAGCAAAGCAGATTAGTTGAGTGTAATTTAAAGTACAGAAGTGGTTTAGTTTGGTATAAAGAATTATGAATTCTGGGCTAAGGAATTTGCATTGTTTTCAAGTTCCAATCTGTGATTTTTGTGACAAAGTAATCAAAAGGATACTGAGTATTATTAATCTGTGTCTGTGTATATAATGACATTATATTGGAGGCGGGGAATTCTATAAAAGGGTGGCCAGTTAGCACACAATTAAAATAGCACCAGTAGGGTATATTCAGGAGCGCATTAGTTAGTGAAGTGGAGTACGAATGGAAAAAAATTGATCGAGAGAGAATGTGAAGGGAAAAAAGCGATAGGATTTGGAGTCCAGCTCTGTGAATTGGGTAGAGGATGTAGGGAGAAATAAAAAATGTCTGAGGCCACATGATTTAGAAAGCATCATTAACACAGATGAGGAAGCTGTGTATAGGAGCTGGATTTGCTGAGTTAAAAACATGAGTATGTGCCAGTGGATCATCTAAGCAGAAATGTTCAGCAGATGGCTAGAAATATAAGAAGGCAGGAAGAATTCGGTTTCAGAATTGGGGCTTTTTTCAGACTGGCCATAGAAGTGTCTGGCTATTTTGAAAATCCCAAAGAAACACTTGCTTTATACAAGCCTTACAGTTCTGATGTTGTGACTCTAACAGAAAATATCATAGTAGTATCAGAGTAATCTGAAATTATTGGCAGACCAATAATTTCTTCTGTAGTAGAAAAACACATGCTTGTGACTGGGAGAGGCTGTAAGTGTGCATGGAGGGAGGTGTGGGGAGGCAGAAAGCCAAGTTCCGACACCCAAGCTCTTGAAGATACTGGAGAAGGAAGCTGTAAAAAGTCAAGTTCAAGAAGTTTGGAATTCTGGAGACTGAATTTGGCCCAAAGCTCCTTGGACACTAAGGATTAATGCTGTTTGCTTTCTGCCTACTTTTATAGAGCAGGGCTTGCCACACATACAAGCCTGTTTAGAATCCATCTCTTTGTTCTTTCTTCTTCAGACTAAATAAGCCTTATTTTATTTTTCACACAGGTCATACTTTCCATATCTTTATTTGTTACTCTTCCCTGAACTTTCTCCAATTTTCCTCTTCTCTTAAAAAAACTGAGGCAAAACCTTCAAAACACAGTAATAACTGACTTAGTTCTGGGCACAGGAAATTATTCTTTTTTCTAAAATGTCAAATCCTGGGCAACATTTCTTTGCCGGTTTCCACCTGTTTTTAATGCTACCATATAATGCTCTCCGTATCTTAACATCATGGCAATTTCATGGAAAATGTGATCATAGTGGAACATATCTTCTTCAACCATTTTAATTTCAAAGGTACAGAGTTGAAATGAATGTTGGCTCAGGCCTATTTCTTTCTTTTTTTCCATTTCCCGGAGATGTTAGGTAGATGACAGAATGCTACCTGTCTGATCTCTTTCTTCCATAAGACGTGCATGTCATGAAATGTATGTGGCAAAAGTGTCAAACTCTCTCCTGATTTGTGTTTTTGTCCCTACTCACTCCAACAGATGAAATCCTTGGCCAGCTGAAAAGTGAGAATACGGGGGGGTGGACGGTAAGCGGGGCAGGGTGCGGGATCGCTCAAACTAGAAGCGCTGGGGGACCCGCCAAGGAACCGAGAGATGGTGCTGACCACATGTCCGTGAGTGATTTTCCATCTGGACCGGAGGAAGATCCTGTAAAGCACAGTCCCAGATTACAGACTCTGGGCTCCGATTCCGCAGGATTTACAAGACTCACTACTGAAAAGAGTCTACGGCTCTCCTGGCACAAGCAGTGGAGAAAGAAATGTTCACCGGACAATAAAAACTTCGGGTGTACAGAGTAAAACAAAAACACGGCCTTTCTTTCACAGGGTGATGGACCTCATTTAGTCGGGGGCGACCATTTCCATGGTTGAGAGGCTGGCGAGGTCTTTTCCAGCGAAAGTTGCTGAGGCTCTGCCGTGGCTCCTGCACGGGGCGCGTCTGAGTGCACCAAGCACGAGTCCTCACCCTCCGGGCCCCCCGACGGCCGCTCCCCGACGCGTCCCAGACACAGCAGCGGCGCCGGGGAGTCTCCACACGTAGCCGCAGACAGCTCCTTACACAGCGCCCGAACTGACAAAAACCCAGACGAGCGGCCCGGGAGCGCGAGCGGAGGCCCCCGCCCCGGCGCACGCAGCATCCGCGGGTCAGACGGCGGCCAATCGCCGGGGCGCGGCCCGCCCAGTCGCCTCCCCCGGGAGCCTATAAGCCGCCCGCGGCGCCGGCGGGGCCGCTGCTCCCCGACCGCCTCCCTCGGGCCTCCGCGCCGCCGCTCGCACCTCGCGCGTTCGCGCCTCCCGCCCTCGCCAGTCCCGGCGGACCGGCCCCGGCGCTCTCGCGAGAAGTGCGCGCTGCGGGCGGCGGGGGGACCGCGGGCGCCGGCCCTCGACGCGCGCAGGGTGAGGTGGTGCGCGGCGATGCCTCGTCTGCTGCTGCTGCTGCTGGCGCTGGCCCTCCGCCGCTGGACTCCCTGCCTGGGAGCCGAGTCGGAGAGACCCCCCAGCATCCCCACAGGTGAGCACCCCGGGCCCGCTGCCGTTCATGCATCCTGCAGCCCTTCGACGGGCTGGTCCCTCCTCCCGGGACGGCGGGGGCTTCCCCGAACTGCGGTCGGCGGTGCTGGTCGGGGGGGGATTGTGCAAGCACCCGCCTTCGTGGCTCCTGTTTTTGGTGTACTGAGCGCGCCCGAATTTCCCTTCGGAACAAGTTGGGGTTCCCTTTTGCTCTTGCAGGTCTCTGGGCCCCTCTATCCCCTTTCTCTCCCCTTCTGGGAGTTGGCAGGCATCCGTCCCCGATGGACCAGGCAGTGCTCCCTGTGTGACCTAAACACGGGGCTCAGTGTACTTTTTGATTGATGGTGACACATTCCTTCCAGCACCCCAGGCAGCAGCCGGTAACACTTACCTCTTGCCAAAAGCAGCTCAAAAACCTTGGTTGTTTTCAGCGAGGCCGCCTGGCTGCCCAGTACCCCCGGCGGCCGCTTTCCTCCTTCGGGATTCGGAGGGGAAGCTGTGGACACTCAGCCTCTCCCCTTAGCTACCCTTTTCTTAAGCCTGGTGCTGTTTCCCGTTTTCAGAAGCTGGAACTGCAGTGAATGGTCTAGTCAAAGTCGTGTAAAACAAAACTTTTTACCTTTAGCCAGATAGAGTCTCACCACGGTTGTCTAAGCATACTTTACTACATTTGCCACACAGGAGAACTCCATGGAGATTTCCACTTTTGTGCTCTTATTCTCAACTCTCTGAAATTGGATCTTGCATTCAAGTAACCTTTTTTTTTTTTAACTTAAGATCATTTGGGTATCTCTTCTCCCCTTTAGTAAAGTAATAGGGTACTTTTCTGCTAGAATATACCTGAAGTCTGAAAACAGAAATTCCTACTGTTTTGGGGTTACATCCAAAAGGTGACATTTGGTGTACAGTGCAGGTAATTCATGTAAAAGTGGTTTTGTCTTCATCTTTAGGTGTGCCTGAAAATTTCAACCGGCTAAACTGCCCATCTTTTTATATGCTTGCCAAACTGTGCTCTCTTTGTTAGCATGAGAAACTGACAAACATCAGCATTTTGATGGATTGCTGTGGTACAAAATGCGTTGCTTTATGTCAGGTATATGTGATGGCTTAAAAACACGTTTCTGAACCCGTGTGATTCCTCTAAATCTGAACTAAGTAGTTTTGTAATTTTAGGATATTTCTGTTAGTGTAATATCTAGAATGATAGACAAGTAAATGCTTTCGGCAAACTTGGAAATAAAGCTATAAAATACAACAAAAATCTTTCCCCAGAAACTTGTTTTTCTTTGTTGAAGCACCCAAGGATACTTTTATTGGGAAATAAAATAACCTCTAAGGGTTTTGCTACGTTTAGAGGGGTCCTTTTGGCTTTTGTATATTTTCTCTCACTTCATTACCAACATTCTTTACTTTTTATAGAAGCATCTCTATTCTAGAAGCCTTTAAGTTTGTAGTCAAAGTTGACTTCCTTTCTCACTCTGGCTTTTAAATTTCATAGAACCGGACAATACACTTTTAATTTATTGTAACATCAGAGAAAGGGAATTTCAAATATGAATGTTTTTCTCAGAAAAAGAGCACATAAAATTCACTGTTTAAGGCTGAGGACTGTCACTTTTGGTACATGGGCATGGACAATTAAGTTCTGGCCCAAATTTAGGAACATACTAATTTGTAATAGGTGGAGTCAGCAGGAGCAAGTTTGATTACAAACTTTGGGGTGGGTAGATGTTCTTACAGGTTATTTGAGAAGCTAGTAGAGGTAGGAGGTACACTGCTTGAAAATGTGGCCAGAATCATGGACTTTGGTCTTTTTATCCCTTAAATATTACAATGGAAAATTAATAAATGGAAACAATAATCTACATAAATATCAAGCTTTGTAAAAGGATTCTTTGTTGTCTAGCTTAATAGGAGGTCTTTAAGAAGAGTGACTAGCATCTCTAACCTGTTACATTTGTTACTATGTCCCAGCTAGCCAGGAAGAAAAGGATTAGATCAGTATCTTTTTGGTCCTTTTGACATTTTTGAGCCTGGATACTTCTTTGCTATTGGGGACAGTCCTGTGCCTTATGGATGTTTAGCCGTGTCCTTGGCCTCTGCACTAGATACCAGTAATACTCCCTTCCATATGTAGGAACAAAACATGGCCAAATGTCCAAATTGCTCAGAGTTGTGAATCACTAGATAAGGAAATCTATGTATGTTTGAGACAATGTAGCATTATTACTGGATTACTGTATTACTGGAATGATAATAACAAATCTTTCTTGAAAACAAATATTTATAGTGATTTTGCTTTTTCCTTTGTCATGTGGAATGTGCTGTTTGAGTCACATTCATCCATTCTTTGAATACACTTCTCCTTAGCTTTAGTGCTTGGTTGAAGAGAGTTGAAAACACTGCTTTTTGTTAGGTTTACTGAGAGTTCTGGCTGCTGTGTGGATTCCTTTTTGTTTGCCACTGTATTCTTAGCATGGGGCGAATCTAAATAAGATTTTGGTTAAAAATAATCATTTTCTTGTAGAATCATTTATAGAAATGGTACCTGAACATTATATACTATAGAAATTATTATATACTGTGGGGGCTTTCACAGGCAGACTCCTCCTAATCAGTGTCAGTGAAACAGGTTCATGTCCTGGTTTGTCTTTCCTGTACTTTCTGCATTCTAGATGGGAGGAGAGGGGGTGTATTCCAGCCAAATCTTTGCATTAAGTCTCCAGACTTGTATCAACACGTGTGTGTGTTTTCTGAGGCACCTTGACCATCCTATAGTCTGAATTGGGCAGAAACCAAGTTTTGGGCAAAAATGAAGGAAATGGTTTCAGATGTTTCTGTCAAGACTAGTATTTTTCAACCACGTTCATTTATCAACTCTTTAATTTACTGTGGTACACTCAAGGAGGTAAGAATAGGTTTGTCCCTATCTGCTGATGCAAACTAGCAATTTTTGGGGTGGAGAGGGAACAAGCAAGGTCCTGGAGAAACCGCTGGGAAGGAGAGCAAGGGGCTTGTCCTTGGTGCCCTTTTGTGCTCTGGGCTCCCACTGGGAATGACATACCATCCTTTAAACAAACCATGCCTTTTATTTCATAAAATGAAAAGAGAGATATGAAACAGTTCCTGAGAGTGTGAGGATAACAAATGAAAATTAAATTGAGTTACCTTTTTCTATCCATCATACAGGAGAAAGTACTTTAAAAATAAACCCTCATCATAGAAAATATGAAGATGGAAATTCTCAAACTCACTGGAAGCACAGTGTCCTTGAAGACTAATTTAGTAATGTCTAGTCTGAGCATTTATGTCTTACAATCCTAGATATGTACATGAATAGTGCTTTCAAATTTCTGTGCCTTTCCGTTTCTTTTTTTTTTTTTTAAATATCCTTTTATTGTTTAAGTCTAGCTCCCAGGAAATTCTTCCCCTCACCATCTTTCATTTAGTTCTTTTCCTTTGTAACTTCTTAATATAATTGGTTTATATAAGTCAAACCTGCTTTGTATTATAGCTGTTTATGTTTAATAAATTATAAATTATTTAAAGTGAAAAACTGAGTTGTATTCTTTTTTTTTTTTTTTTTTTTTGCTGTTTGGTGTCAATCCTTGTCTTTTGCCACAAAGAAATTCTTAGTTTTTGCTGAGTTTCGGCTTACTATCATGCAGTCAGGGAGATTGCTCTTTGCTTCATTTCTCAAGATTTCAGCTAAATTCACTGAGCTTCCTTCCTCTACCTGGGGACCCACACACTACCCTGACCTGGTGACTTATCAGTGAAACATCAAGCAAGGCCTTGTTGCTGAACTGCACTTGGCACATCATTTCCGCAGGTTGTAAACTTGCCCCCTTCATTTCCCGCCTGCCTTCCTCATTCATTCTAAAATGGCACCTTCACTGTTACTTACAGGTCGCTGGGAACCATAATCCTTATTAAAATAGGAGGTGAAGTGGGGATTTGGAATGGTTGCATAACTTCCACGAGTTCACATAGCTACAAAGCAATAGAGGAGGGCCTTCTTCAGACTGTTTTTGTCTTTCCTGACCACATAGTTATTCTTTTGGACTTCTGGGTGCTATGGAAACAAAGACTGGGTATCTGTGAGTTAGAGAAGCAAAAGAAGTGCTTCATGGATGGGGAAAGCACATAATTTGTAGGTTTATGTAAACAGAGGACAAAGAAATAGGCACAGGCTGAAGAAAAGCTGGGTCCTAGGCCAGTGTGAACTATGCCCTGCAGACTGAAGCTCAGCAGGCCAAAACAGCTACCTGTTGTCATTCAGCCTATGAACCAGCAATGGTTCTTACATTTTTAAATGGTTGGGAAATATCAAGAGAAAAATAATAAGTTACAGGAAAACTATATGAAATTAAAGTTATATTGGCTCATAGTCACATTTTGTTTATGTCTTGCCTGTGGCTTGCTGCAAGGCAGATGGGAGCAGTTGCTGCAGAGACTGTTAGGCCAGCAGAGTCTGGCCCTGTACTGAAAGTCTTTGCAGACCCTTGCCTAAGGAGATGACATTTCCACTTAAGCTGTGGCTCATTTAGATCTGCTGCTCTCTTGGAAAGAGCTGGATTCTGGACAGTAGCAGTTGGCTCTGGGCATTTCAGAGACCTGTTTTTCATTTTAGACTTTACCAGTGATTTCCTATGGTGTTTTGAATTCAAACAGAGCTTCTCTGTTACATCTTTTGAAACATGGCACTTGAAGCTAACTAGTAGACATGCTTTTTTGGTGTAAATAGTGTTCTCATGATCAAAAATGAGTAAAAGACTTTGATGGCTAGTTGGAAAGGAGGTGCATACTTCTTCAGAGCTTCAGAGTTTTTTAGAAATTTGTTGTAGAGGGCGGCTCCTGTGGCTCAGCGAGTAGGGCGCCGGCCCCATATACCGAAGGTGGTGGGTTCAAGCCCGGCCTCGGCCGAACTGCAAAACAAACAAA
Organism: Arctocebus calabarensis; assembly: GCA_963573935.1. Lineage (NCBI taxonomy): Eukaryota > Metazoa > Chordata > Mammalia > Primates > Lorisidae > Arctocebus > Arctocebus calabarensis. The sequence goes on along the minus strand of CAUYON010024636.1, from coordinate 46,503 downwards.
CAAAATAGCCCAGTGCTGTGGCGGGCGCCTGTAGTCCCAGGTACTAGGGAGGCTGAGGCAAGAGAATCGCTTAAGCCCAAGAGCTGGAGGTTGCTGTGAGCTGTGTGATGCCAGGGCACTCTACCCAGGGCAATAAAGTGAGACTCTGTCTCTACAAAAAAAAAAAAAAAAAAAAAGAAAGAAATTTGTTGTAGAAACTTGGTTATAAATTGGTGGTTTAGTTCCTGGTAGGAAGTAAATATTTATCAATGAATATTTTTATTCTTTAACCATTGCTATAAATTAGGCTGAAGTGAGAAAGGATGGCTTTTAAAGTGACAAATACCCATTTTTTTTTTTTTGAGACAGAGTCTCACTATGTCACCCTGGGTAGAGTGCTGTGGCATCACAGCTCATAGCAACCTCCAACTCTTGGGCTTAAGCGATTCTCTTGCCTCAGCCTCCCAAGTAGCTGGGACCACATTGTGCCTGCTACAGTGCCCGGCTATTTTTTAGTTGCAGTTGTCATTGTCATTTAGGAGGCCTGGACCAGGCTCAAATCTGCTAGCCTCAGTGTATGTGGCCAGTGCTTTACTCACTGAGCTACGGGTGCCGAGCCGACAAATATTCTTTCCTATAGTTTACATTTACTCTGGAGTGCCTGCCTCACTAAACTAAACTGAACTAATTTTCAAAACCATTTACGTGGTAGTTAGCCAAGAAATAGCTATCCAGAGTAGGAGAATTATAGACACGGTGCTATTATTTTTTTTTCTTATTCTGTTCACTACCTTAAGATCCATAAATTGCAATCTGTGTTTGGTAAAAACACTACTGAAGATTGGGTAATGATACGGAATTCAATTCTGTATCATTCTGTCTTATTAACTGTGTCACAAAGAGGTACCCTCAAAAAATACTATTTATAATTTAAAAATATGGTACCTTCAAATAAGTTGTTATGTTTCTCAGGATAACTTTACTTAAAAGTTTCAAACAGCAGAGGCATGTTATTTTCAAAAGCAAAGGGAAGAGTTCCATTGCATATTTCCTTTTGTATGTTAAAAGAAGAAAACCTAATTTTATAAATAATTCTAATTGAGTTTTTAAGATTTAAATCTCCTTATTTAAAAAAAAGTAATTCAGGTTTGTGCATTTTCATATATAGTTATTAATTGACCTTTGCCTTATTTTTAGGCCTACATTGTTTTAGTAGTTTTAGGGAAATACTTTTTTTTTTTTTGTAGAGACAGAGTCTTACTTTATCGCCCTGGGTAGAGTGCCGTGGCGTCACACTGCTCACAGCAACCTCCAGCTCTTGGGCTTAAGCGATTCTCTTGCCTCAGCCTCCCTAGTAGCTGGGACTGCAGGCGCCCGCCACAGCGCCCGGCTATTTTTTTGTTTTGCAGTTTGGCGGAGGCCGGGCTTGAACCCGCCACCTTTGGTATATGGGGCCGGCGCCCTGCTCGCTGAGCCACAGGAGCCGCCCCTAGAATAAAATTTTAAAACAACAAAAATGTGCTACTGTAGTGGGAAGATTCCTGGATTTACTATTCAAGTTTGGCCTGGAATTTGGGGATTTCAGCAGGTTACATTCCTGCCTAAGCCCCGTTCTCTTCATTTGTCTAATAGGGACAATATTTGTTTTTACAAACAGTAGGGCTGTTATGAGACGCAAAAGTGCATCAAAGAGCAAAATAAAAAGAATGTGCATCTAAAATATGTGTTTCTTTCATTAACCAGTTGGTACTTCTTTCTCCCCTGCATGCCCCCTTCCTAGGATTTTGGAGGCTGCACGATGTTCCCATTTGACTGATGCAGGCTTTACACTTTTAGCTCGGGTAAGACATTAGATTTTTAAAAAAGAACCTAACAATAATTTGCCTCCCCAATGCAGAGTGATTTGGAGTGGTTTCAGGGTATGTACAAAAACTAAAAACTGCCTTTGGAAAAGATAAGCACAAAATAGAACAGAACCCTCAGAGTGTATCTCGTGATTTCTGCAGAAAGCCAGAAATCCAGGGAGGTCTTGTAGAGGGTTCTGTTAAGGGTCTAGGCCTCACTCTCCTTTGCTTAGGTGGGATCCCCCCTGAGAGGAGCCTCTTCCTGGCAGGAGATGCCCTTCCTCGCAGGATATGCCCTTCTTCACCTGGACCCTGAATTTGGCCTCTTAGCAGCTCCCCTAATGAGGCTATACTTTACCCTTTGCTCCATCTTCTCCATTGCCCTGTGAACACTAACGACCATGGGGCCTTTCTGGTCCTGCTGCCAGGAACCTGTGTCCTTGTAGGGGTGCTGATACACTCTTCTTCCTACCCCACTACGACCCCTCACAGTTGGCAGAGTGCCCTCTTTCCATGCTCGCCCAGTGCCTATCCTACGGCTAGAATCTATCTGCTGGTGTGTATGAGCCACCAGGAATGTGTAGTAACTCTATAGGCTGAGAGAAGGAAATGCAGCCCAGGGCATTTCCAAAGTAGAGCAGCTGTTCAGAAAGTGCTAGTCCACTGGGTCACTTTAGGAATGGGGCGCACAATCCTTAGTGGAAGAGAGCAAGTATGCTAAACCCAGTACTCCGAAGGATAGGGCAAAGGCCAGGCACAGTGGCTCACGCCTGTAATTCTAGCACTCTGGGAGGCCAAGGCGGGTGGATTGCCTGAGCTCAGGAGTTTGAGATCAGCCTAAGCAAGAATGAGAACCTGTCTCTAAAAATAACTGAGCGTTGTGGTGGGCGCCTGTAGTCCCAGCTAGTTGGCAGGATGAGGCAAGAGAATCACTTAAGCCCAAGAGTTTGAGGTTGCTGTGAGCCATGACGCCACAGCACTCAACCCCAGGGTGACTGAAACTATGTCTCAAAAAAGAAAAAAACACAAAAAAAGGGCAAGCGACTAGCATTGCCTTACCCTCTGACCCTCATGGTAAGTCTGTCTTGTGGACTCTTCCAGAATTGTCACGACCTGGAGAAGATGGATCTTGAAGAATGCATCCTGGTGAGTAGATGCCCGACAGCCTTGCAGGCCCCTCAGTCACTGGCTGGCATATCCACCCTCCTTGCCCAACCTAGTAGCAGGGCGTGGGAACCCGTGGAGGCTGTAGCAGTAGATGTATAAACTGTTGGCTGTTCTCAGTCATCAGACAAAACTATAGCAGACAAGTTCAAGATAGCTCCATCTTTTGCCAAACTTAAAAAACCAAAAAAAGGACTCCTTTTATTTTTCACAGAACCTGCAGGAGAAATAAGCTTGCATGTCCAGTGATGGGGGTGACTCTAAAAAGGAGAATCCTGGGGAACCCTCTGTGCCTACTCCCTCTTTATCCCTTGTCCCTAGGTCCCCTCAGGGCACCAGAGGAGAGAGCAAAGAATAGTTTTGTATCTCTAGGAGTGGGCAGACTTGAGGGTGCTCGTGAAGAGAGGAGCTCCCATCCCAAGTGTGCTTGAGATGAGTTTTTAATTCTCTTTTACACCTTTTGATTCTCATGTTCAGGAGAAGCCAAGATTAGGTATTAAGTTCTGGTGTAGAAGCCACACTGACACAGCGTGTTTCTCTCCAGATAACCGACAGCACACTCATCCAGCTCTCCATTCACTGTCCTAAACTGCAAGCCCTGGTGAGTCTGAGGTTTTTGTGACATATGTCACCTTTTCACCACAAGAATCATTTGGTTTCCCTTTCTCTAAAGCTATTATCATTCTTGGTTTCAAAGATCCATTAGTTGGGCTAACTTGGGAGGCAGGGTATCTAAATATTACTGCTTTCATTCTACTGTGAACCCTGTGCCCTTAACACTTCACTGAAGTTCATGTTCATCTTGTCAGATGGAGTGAAAATTAGCATGTTAAAATGTTATAATCTAAGACAAAAGATGGTGGCTCTCCTGTGTTACATTTATATTCCATGTGACATAGGGGGAAAGGAATGAGAATACATTGAAAGATCCAAAATGAGCAGTGAAAAGAGCCAGCGTCACTCTCGTCCACACAATGACATCTCATGTGCATTTCACATCCAGCTGTTCCACAGACTGTGAGTCCAGAGTAGGGAATGGGTTCCCACCCACTGAGCCAACCCATGTGTGGGAATCTGTGCTATGCCTGCTAGACAACTGCCAGGTGGTGTGGACTTTCTACTACTTTCTCAGTGAAGAAACAGTGGCTCAATGGTTAAGGGATTTGCTCAAAACCTCACACAGGCCCCAGATCTCTTGGCCTCCACTGTCTGGTCTGCCCACTGCAAGCAACAGATTGTCCTTTAGCCAGCTTTCCCCTGTCGTCTTTGAAACTTGCTCTCTCCTCGGGCTAGAATTCTGTAACATCATTAAAGCTCCATTTGGCCTTGAATTATTCTCTCTGCCAGTTTTCCTTATTTTCACATTTTCTCTGAACATTTTTTTTTCCCTCAGGTACAAGTGTCCTCTGGGACTTTTTAAAAGAAGAGTTTTGGGTCAGATTTTAGAGATCACTCAGGACCTAGCAGCATCCAAATTCTCTTGAGTAAATCATTTCTCTGCAGATAATTTTGTAGTTCTCATGTCTTACCACCAAATTGGTTCAGATGTGGTTTTAGAATTGACAGAACCTGTAACACAGATGGTGCTTTCTCCTTCTGTCCTCCAGTTTGTCTCCTGCAACCTTTGGCCTCTGGGAGATATGGGGAAGGAAGGTTTGGAGCCCCATGCTTTATTTCCTGTTTTAACCTCTGACTTTACCCTTCTACCTCTCTGTTGCCCAGGGGCTATCTCTGTCTTACCTCGAGACACCTAGGCTGAGACTCTCACCCCTTCATCAGTTTCCACAAGAAGTCTCATGGCGGCTCGGCGCCTGTGGCTCAACGAGCTAAGGCGCCAGCCATGTATACCTGAGCTGGCGGGTTCGAATCCAGCCCCCGGACCCGCCAAGCAACAATGACGGCTGCAACCAAAAAATGGCCAGGCGTTGTGGCAGGTGCCTGTAATCCCAGCTACTTGGGAGGCAGAGGCAAGAGACTAGCTTGAGCCCAGGAATTGGAGGTTGCTGTGAGCTGTGATGCCACAGCACTCTATCCAGGGTGATAGCTTGAGGCTCTGTCTCAAAAAAAAAAAAAAAAAAAAAAAAAGTCTCATGGCAGGTAACCAGGTGTCCCCTAGCTCCCTAACTCCTGTCTACCTCCCATTTCCTCATGGATACTGGAACCCCCAGCAGCTGGCAGGGAATGTCTTCCAAATAAATAGTGTTATCCAGCAGGGTTTCTGATGACTGACAATCTCCATATTGCCCCCTGTATTCATACATACTTCTTAATTCCAGAAAGGGAACTTAGAGTAAAATATAAGCTATAGTAAAGCCAGAAGCCTCAGGTAAGAGCTCAAAATAAAAAAAACCTGAAGCATTATTAGCAGAAAAGTGGGGAAACAATTGCATGTGAAATCATAATTTAGCTTTGAGATTCTCATAGCCAGCACAGAAAAGGAAATGCTGTGGATTGCATCTGTTTCATATTCATCAGATTCACTCTACAAATACTTCTTAAGGACCACCAGATGCCAGGCCCTCCTCTAGGCACTTGAAAATAAGTAGATAATTCTTCAGGAGAGAACAGCTTTATCCTGATGATGAAATCCCAGAGACGTGTGTTCTGGATCCTTAGTTAAGGGGTACATAAGGAACACTGCCTTTTTTGATAATGGATAGTAATAGCAATGCCTCTATCAGCTCTTAACCAAAGCTGAGGGCAAGTTAAAGTACATTTCTACCACAGTGGGGCCCACTGCACAGTCTTACAGCCGGCTCCCAGTCTGACGTGGGATACTGCAGTGTGTGACACGGCAGGGCCAGCCAAGTATGGCCTTTGAAATCTGAGTGCATCATGTACCAAGTCCTCATCTTTTCCCTACAGGGCTGGCCCCTGAGGCAGGTCACCCTGAAGCAGTGGCCCAGTCCCCACTCTAAGGAACCTCATGTTGGTAAGGGAGAGTCATAGTGCTGACCATGACAGACCTTCAGGGTCTACAGCAGGGATTCCTTCCCTACCCTGCAGGGATCAAGGAGGCAGCACTGTTGGGGAAAACTCCATAGGCTCAGAATTTTGAAATATGGCTTTTATCTTTCACTAAAGATTCACAAGCAGAAACAAAGGAAAATGACTACCAGCCTGAAACCAGGTGACTGTTGCACCTCAGGTTGTAAGTTTCTTGGCTTCTCCAGTTACACCTGGCAAGGCATGTGTGCACATGCGCCATCCTTCAGGAGTCACTCTGTGATCCTCAGAGGAGGAAGGGCCCTAGACTCACACAGAGGTCTTACGGTGAGGCGGTGAGGATGAATTTGAGAGGCAGGGACCCGAGCCTCGTGGGCATTGCTCTTGGTGGTCTCCAGCTGGCTTTAAAAGGTTGACAGCCTATAGGGCCTATATGGCTCCACCTGAGGGAAGCAGAACAACTCCTGCTTATATAGACCTTCTTAGTTATCTCAGAATGTGGGGATTCACAAGACCTGTTAGGTCATTCCCAAAGCTTCACAAGCAGATTGACTCCTACGCTTTGAAATGTTGAAAGAAGAGAAAATTCTCAACCCAGAATCCTATATCCAGTGGAACTATCCTTCAGAAATAAAGAGGAAAAGAAAAAACAAAAAGAAAGAGGAAACCAAGATATCTCAGATGAAGGAATGTTAAGTAAATTTGTTCCCAGCAAGTGTATCCTATAAGAATGGTAATAAAAGGAAAAGGAAAGAAGTACACGAGTTTCAAGATACACAATAATCAAGAGGCATAAAATCTGTGATGAAAAAGAATGAAGTCCTCCCAGCTGAGCTAGTTGAAACTTGCATGGGTGAATCAGAAAAGATGCTATTGACTTGTTTATTGGAAGTGAAATAATGGATCATAAAAAGTCTGTCTCAAAACTTTTGTAGTGACCCATATGTGTGGTATCTAGTCAAATTCATAGAAACAAAGTAGAACAGCGATTGGTAGGGGATGGGGAAAGGGAAAATGGAGAGCTGTTTAATGGGTACAGAGTTTCAATTTTGCAAGATGAAAAAGTTCTGGAGATCCATTGCACAATAATATGAATATACTTAATGTGAAACTATACACTTTGAAATGGTAAAAATGGTAATAACAGATAATAGGAAAATTTCTGAGCGCTTGTAAACAGTGTACTTCCAAATAATCTGTGAGTCAAAGAGGAAGTCTCAAGGGAAATTTAAAAAAATTAATCGGTTGAGGTTTTGTTTGTTTTTGTTTTTTTTGAGACAGAGTCTCACTATGTTGCCCTCAATAGAGCACAATGGTGTCACAGCTCACGGCCACCTCAGACTCTTGCGCTTAAGCGATTCTCTTGCCTCTGCCTCCCAAGTAGCTGGGACTATAGGCACCTGCCACAACACCCGCTATTTTTTGTTGCAATTATCATTGTTTAGCTGGCCTGGGCAGGTTTGAACGTGCCAGCCTCAGTGTATGTGGCTAGTGCCATAACCACTATGCAATTGGTGCTGAGCCTCTGTTCTGTTTGTTTAAGAGGCAGGGTCTTGCTCTATCGCCCAGGGTAGACAGCAGTAGCACAATCATCACTCACTGCAACCTTGAACTCCTGGGCTAAAGTGATCTTCCTGCCTAAGCCTCCCAAGTAGCTAGGACTACAGGTGTGTACCTTCATGCCTAGCTCATTTTTTAGTTTTTTTTTTTTTTTTTTTTAGGAAATATGGTCTCTCACTATGTTGCCCAGGCTGGTCTTGAACTCCTAGCATCAAGCAATCTGTCTACCTCAGCCTCCCATAGTGCCCATGGTTACAGGCCTGAGCCAGTGTGTTAAATGTATTTTAATTAAATAAATACTTACTAAGCATGTACTAATGCCTTAAAAAGAACTGTGGTTATAAAATGAAAACTAGCGTGGCATATCTGGTAGTGTGAAATTAGAGGTACAACTTTATTTGTAGTTGGTATCAGAAGATGGCAGCACATACAGATATTTGAATAGCTTGGTTGAGATTAGGGTTAGCTAACTAGTAATGTAGTCTATCATATTGTTATTGTAAAGAAATATTATCTGCAATTCTATTAATATAAAACAAATAAATTTAATTAAATGAAAATACAAAATACTATAGTTTGTGGGACACAGCTACAGCAGTGCTGAGAGAGAAATTTGAGACTAATTACTTAGATTCAAAATAATCTCTTTTCTCTTCCTTCCCCCACGTGTCTCGTGTGTCTGTCTCTCCCTCCCTTTTCTCCCTTCTCTCTTTCTCCTCTCTTCTCCCGTTTCTCTCTCTCTTTCCTTCCCCTTACTGCTGCTCTGCAGCTTCCCTGCTAATAAAGACCTTTCGTACAAAAAAAAATAAAAATAAATAAATAAATAATCTAAGCTTCCACCCACAAGATACCAAAAAAAGAAGAGCAAAATAAAACAAGAAAGAGGGATGTATTAAAGATAATAGTAGAAATCAATAAAACAAAAAAGAGAAGAATAGAAGAAAATCACTGAAATAAAAAGCTGGTTCTTTGAAAACAGACCTCTAATGAGACTGACTGAGAAGACGACGCAAACTGCCATATCAGGAATGAAACTGGATGTCACCAGACCTGCAAGACATCAAAAGGAAAGTAAGATTCTGGGCACAGAGGCTCACGCCTGTAATCTCAGCACTCTGAAAGGCCAAGGCAAGAAGATCAACCCTGGTAAGAGGGAGCCCTCTATCTCTACTAAAAATAGGAAAATCAGCTAGGTGCTTGTGGCAGGTGCCTGTACTACAGCCACTTGGGAGGCTGAGGCAGGAGGATTGCTTGAGCCCAAGAGTTCAAGGTTGCAGGGAGCTAGGCTGATGCCATGGCACACTAACCTGGGCAACAAAGTGAACTGTCTTAAAAAGAATCCTAGGGACAACTTGACAGAAATAAATCTGACAGAACAAATGGACAAACTAGCAAAATTCATTCAATATAAAGCAGACAATATCAATAGCTGTATAACTGCTAAACAAATGGAATTTGTAACTTGAAGATTCCCAAAAAAGAAATGTCCATATTCAGATTGGTTTCATTGGAGAATTCTGTCAAAAAATTAAGGCATCAACACCAGTTCTATACAAATCTCTTTTAGGAAATAGATGAGAAAACATTTTATAACCCATTTGTTTTTATAAGGTCAGTAATACCAATATCAAAACCAAACAAAACAGTACCAAAATATCAATGTCCTTGACAAAATATTTGCAAGTAGAATTCAGCAATATTGAAAAATAATTATAACGCCATGACCAAGCAGGGTTTATTCCAGAGGTACAAGTCTAGTTTAATATTTGAAAATTTGTATAATTTTCCATGCTAACAAGCTAAAAAAAAAAATTACATGTCCTATCAAAACTTTTTTTTTTTTTTTTGAGATAAGTTTTTCTCTGTCTCTCAGGCTAGAGCGCAGTCGTGCATTCATAGCTGACTGTAATCACCACAGCCCTTGCAAAGTGCTGGGGTTATAGATGTATGCCACCACACCTGACCTGTGATCTCAATTCATTCAGAAAAAGGATTTGACAAAATTCCAAGTTCTAAGTGCAAGAATACAAGAGAAAACTCTCTTATTCCAAAGCCTCCAATTAGTTCCCTCTGTGGGTGAACCACTGTGGCTAACATCTGTGTTCCTAGAGAAGTTGTGTGCACTGAGAGGTGGTTTTCTGTTTCTGTCCTCCCTCCCTCGCTCTCACACACACCATATCCAGGGAAGCAGAAGACACCTGCGAGTGCAGTTTAATGCAGTTCCAGGACCTGCCTTGGATCACCTGCCCCAGTACCAGCCCCCTTTGACTTAGGAATGTGGCAGTATAATTAAGCTGTGTGCTTACAGAATGTATAATGCCTAGCAATGGTAAACATGTTCTATAAACTTCTTTCTTCCTGACACCTCCCATAGACAACCTTACCCCCCTGACATCTGCCAGGAATGAGTAACAGTGCTGGGCAGGGGGAAAAGACCAGCCTGAGCTGGTTGTAATTGGCAAGTCTCAACTTCTTTGAGCCACAGTGTCCTCATCTGTAAAGTGGGAATACCACCTACTCTGTGGGGTTGTTCTGAAGAGTGAGGTGCCTGAAGCAGACAGCGTTGATTAATGGCTACTTGTTAGTGGAACAAGAAAGGCTTTGTGAAACACATTGGTGGTAGATTTCCTGTTCCTCAGAACAGGTCAAGGAATTTACTGATTTTCCTCAAATCAATTTTTTTTTGAGACAGAGCCTCAAGCTGTTGCCCTTAGGTAGAGTGCTGTGGTGTTACCAGCTCACAGCATCCTCCAACTCCTGGGCTTAAGCGATACTCTTGCCTCAGCCTCCCAAGTAGCTGGAACTACAGGCGCCTGACACAAAGCCTGGCTAGTTTTTGGTTGTAGTTGTCGTCGTTTGGCAGGCCTAGGCTGGATTCGAACCCGCCAGTTCAGGTGTATGTGGCTGGCGCCTTAGCCACTTGAGCTACGGGCACTGAGTCAAAAGAGCAATTCTTAAATTTGGTTTGGATTCTGAAATAGTCTACAATTTCAGACTCATTTTTCTTTTCTATTTTTGAGATAGAGCCTTAAGCTGTCACCCTGGGTAGAGTGCCATAGCATCACAGCTCACAGCAACCTCCAACTCCTGGGCTCAAGTGATTCTCTTGCCTCAGCCTTCCAAGTAGCTGAGACTACAGGCACCTGCCACAAAGCCTGGCTATTTTTGCAGGCCCAGGCTGGATTCAAACCCGCCAGCTCTGGTGTCGGTAGCTCAAGTGGCTAAGGCACTGAGCCTCAAATCAGTTTTTATATAAATATCTGTATATTCTACTAAGTTTTTCAATTAATATTAGAATATTTCCTTTGTCTTATATGCTACCATTAACTTCGTGAATTCTTAATTTTCCTGTATTGAAACAGTGAAGCTGGCATTCATATACTACCTCTCTCATCCTCCTTCCCCAATCTGTGTGAATATATACACATAAATATGGATACGTAATTAAACATACATGTACACACACACACATCGTATGGCAGTGGCCTACTACTTGCTCTCAGCTGTGTCCATTTTTGTATTCAATAATTTGGCAGTCAGGGCAGGAAACAGTTCATTTATTATTGGAGTGTAAATCAATGTACCCCTATAAACTGTTACCATGACATCAGGAAGCCCTTCTGTTCCTTTCCAAAGCACCAACTTGCAAGAGCAGTGACTTCCAACAGCATATATTAGTTTTGCCTGTTTTTGTATGTTATTTAGATTATATGAGTAGTCACTAGGTGATGGGAATTTATTTTTTAGAAAGCTTTTTTTTTTTAGGCTGGGCGTGGTAGCTCACACCTGTAATCTGGGAGGCGAGATGGGTGTATTACCCGAGTTCCAGACTAGTCTGAGTCAGAGCAAGACCTCTCCTCTAAAAATAGCCAGGTGTCCGTAGTCCCAGTTACTTGGGAGGCTGAGGCAAGAGAATCGCTTGAGCCCAAGAGTTTGAGATTACTGTGAGCTATGACGCCATAGCACTCTACTAAGGGCAACAAAGTGAGACTTTGTTTAAAAAAAAGAAAAGGTATTTTTTAGGCTTGGTGCCCATAGCATAGTGGTTATGGTGCAAGCCACATGCACCAAGGCTGGTAGGTTCAAACCCAGCTCCTGCCAGCTAAACGATAATTGCAGTAAAAAATAGTCGGGCATTGTGGTGAGAGCCTGTAGTCCAGCTACTTGGGAGGCAGAGGCCGGAGAATTGCTTAAGCCCAAGTTTCAGGTTGCTATGAGCTGTGATGCCACAGCAGTCTACCCAGGGTGACAGACTGTCTAAAAAAAAATAATAATTTTTTATATACGAATGGAATCATGTACACTCTTATATCTGGTTTCATTGCTTTCAATATTACATTCGTTGGAAATTCATCCGTATTGTTGCATGTAGTTATGGTCATTCTTGTTACAGTATGGAACAGGCACACTGATTTATCTAACCTCTATTTTTATTAAATCATAGCCGTGTACATTAATGCAATCATGGGGTACAGTGTGTTGGTTTCATATACCCCTTTATTTTTCAGACAGTCTCACTTTCAACCTCAGTGAAGTGCCACGGTGTCACAGATAACAGCAACCTCTAACTCTTGGGCTCAAGTGATCCTCTTGCGTCAGCCTCCCAAGTAGCTGGGACTACAGGCACCTGTCACAACACCCAGCTATTTTTTTAATTGTAGTTGTTTAGTAGGCCCGGGCCAAGTTCAAGGCCACCAGCCCTGGTGTATGTGGCCAGCCCCCTAACCACTGAACTACAGGCGCCGAGCCTATCTATCCTTTCTGCTATTGAGTATTTGAGAAGTTTCTGGTTTGGCACCATTGTAACCATTATTGTTCCCTATTGGTGAACATATTCATGCATTTCAGTCAGGAATATTCAGGTTCTCCCTGCAACATATTTCAGTTCCAGATGTTCCACATCCTCACCAGCACTTCTTTTTCTTCCTTTTCATTTTAGCCATTCTACATTATCTTTTTGAAAAACAAATGTAACATCGCAGTCTCCTTGAAACTCTTCCCAAAGACCTTAGAATCAAAATTCAGTGCTTTTACGTGGCCTACAGAACTCTGCGACCTGGCTCTACCTCCCAGTTCCATCTGCATCTCCCTTCCCACCTGTTACACAGACCTTTCCCCAAATGCAGTCCTTGCCATTCTCCTGCCACCCCTGGGTCTCAGTCACAACGCACTCTGCTTTCTTTCCTGGGATTGCCTCCTACTTCAAGTGTTGACGTAGTGGTCTCTACTTCAGGTCAAATCCTGCTATCGTGTGATGTCAGAGCAATTATCCCCACTTTAGTGTAACAGTAATTTTGCTACTTCATTTCTAGGCTCTCTAGTCTGGGCTCCTCCAGTGCAAAGTGTATTTTTATTCACCATTATACACACACAGCCTAGCACAGAGCTGGAACTCATGCATTTGAAGAAACAAATGCAGGCTGGGGATATAGCTGTAGTACTTTTTGCCTGTGCAGCGTTTTTATGGTGGGGTGAACCTTATATTTGATATGCATGGAGGGAAATCGTCAGGTCTGAAACTGTTTATTGATGGCGAGAATTTAAGAGAATTACAGAAATGTCATTTGGTTATATGTTAACATGAATTTATTTTCTGTAACTTTTACTATTTTACCAAAGAGAAGCCAGAAGTGTCAGATCACATCGTTCAACGTCTCTTTGATTATAACCTTCAAAGATGTTCAGTACATCTCTGAGTCATGGTTATTTGCAGAATTTTCTAAACAAAGACAGACTTCATTGATTTCACAGCCTTTCCTCAAATGCAGAATTAGGCAATAAAACTGCTCAAGGGTGCTGACTCTGAAATTTCCCCTGACAATTACCTACCCATCTTTACACCATCAGAAAGGTAAGGGAAGTCACTGCCCAGGGGGAGCAGAGGTCCCCACAGGCTTTGCGTTTGGTCTTCCCTGCCTATTATAACAGCAGCACAGAACAGGCAAGACGCTGCTTAACAGAATTCCAGAGACTGAGTAATTTATGATGAACAGTAATTTATTTCTTACAGTTCTAGAGGTTGAGAAGTCCAAGATCAAAGAGCCAGTATGTGCTGAAGACCTTGCTGTGTTGCCCATGGTGGAAGCAGAGGGGCAGAGGCTTCCCTGCTTCCCTAGGCCTGAGCCTCTCTGAGAGGGTCCTGCAAACATCTCCCTTGTACTCCTGTTCCAGAGCCTGTCCCACTGTGAGCTCATCACAGATGACGGAATCCTGCACCTGAGCAACAGCACCTGTGGCCATGACAGGCTGCGGGTACTGGAGTTAGACAACTGCCTCCTCATCACGGACGTGGCCCTGGAACACCTGGAGAACTGCCGGGGTCTGGAGCGCCTGGAGCTGTACGATTGCCAGCAGGTGACCCGTGCAGGCATCAAGCGGATGCGGGTAGGTGTGGGCAGGAGGCAGACATGCCTGGGATAACATAAAAAAATCAACATCTATTTTCTCCGTTCTTTCATAAGCCAATAATTATGCAAAGCAATCTAGTTACACAGATGTCACCTTCCTTTGTATAGATTCCACCTAGGAAGATTCAACGTCAGTGGGATGAGGGTAAAGGTTTCACATAGTTTGGTGTTTAGCACCCTCATAAAAAAGGCCTCTGTTAAAGGAAAGCAACTTATGTCATTATCAGTGGAAGACAGTACACATGGTCTTGGCTAACTTCCCTGTAAGAGCGCTCAACTGAATTTGGCTTTCTTTCTCCATATAGTTCATCTCTGACTGTTTTCTTGATTATGCTTTAAATTTAGGCAACTGCATTTATACTCCAAAGCAGCCCCATCCAGGGTGCAACAGCTAAAGAGAACTTTCACTTGGCTTGCAAATAGGTCTGGTTATTGTTCCTGGGCCAAAATATAGGAGAGGTTTCCATCTTTCCTTAGAAGGTACTGTTAGGGGCTAGGGTAAGGAGGAGGGTAATGGAAGTAGCTCTAAGCCTGTGGCAGAAATTCTATTTAAATGCTCTGCCTAATACCTAGGTGAAATAGACTCTAAATGCAAGACAATAGGCATGTCTAGGATTATGACCACAATCCTAAAAATACCAGATAAGGACGCCTCCACTTTTTTTTTCTTCTTTATCCTTCCAGGCTCAGCTCCCTCATGTCAAAGTCCATGCCTACTTTGCACCCGTCACGCCGCCAACAGCAGTGGCAGGAAGCGGACAGCGACTGTGTAGGTGCTGTGTCATTCTCTGACAGCAGCTGCCCAGGCCTGAGGGGTGACGAGGCATCCCTTCCTCCAGAGAGGGCCCGAGGCTTCTTGACTTACTCATCACCCAAATCTGTTGATTCTCCATTGGGAAAGGCATTCACAGGTAAAAGACTTCTGTATGGATTGCAGTAATTCTGGTGATGGCTTTCACCTTTATTCTGCTGTGATACAATCAAATCAAAGCCTTGTGTTAGTTAACACATGGCAAGTGGTCTCAGTACAGCTAGGATCATGCCAGAAACCTGGATCTCCTAAGAGGTGGGTGCCTACTTTAGGTACAAAAATCCTACCCTTGGCTTGATCTGAATTCCTCAAACAGACCATCAGTGTTAGCACAAATCGAGCAGAAAAAATAAGCTGTTGATTTTCTACCTGATACTTAAGCCAGTGGCCTACTTTTAATTCACAGTGATTCCATTTTGATCAGCAGGACTTTTCCACTTTGAAGATTAAATAGCAACTTTTTCAAAGTGACTGTACTGCAGATTCATAATGCCTGATAGTTTTATATGTAGAGATGTACGTGGAAGGCATGTTAATAGGTTTTCATAAGACACCAAAGAAAAGAAGACTCTAAAGTGGTGGAGCAGGGTCTTCACCTTTCTGTTTCTGTCAACTTGTCATATACACCTCCAGGGACCAAAAACTAAACAAAAGCAACTCAAAGAGTTTGTGTTGCCTGATTGGAAATTATAAGCTCTGGCATATGCTACAGACACAATGGATTTTTGTTAAAGAAAAAAAGCTAATTATGTCCAGGCCTCTCACAAAATGGAGAGGATCTTAAAGAAATAGAATTAAAGCTTAAGTTATCTCTAATATAACCAATTAAAAATGAATGGATGCATGTAGAATGGATGTGAATTTTTTCAAGTTTATTTTAAAATCTTAAAAATCAGACCACACCAGAACTAGTCAAAAATTTTACACACTTAAATCAGTAAAGTGTTGGTACCTTTTAGACTCATAAAATTGAATAAACCATTGTAATCCTTAAAACATTAAATCAGAGGGTTTTATTGCTGTGATTTTTATGGCAGGCAAAACCGTTTTCTAAATTTAGATCTTCTTAATGTTATCTGACATCTAATTAGATGACCTGTTTTTTGCTGTTGCTGATTCTTGCTGTTGACATTTATGGTCTTTAATGAAGATTAAGACTCGGTCACCGCCTTCGTTGTGAACTTGGGTTTAATGGTAGCTAACCTTTCCTATCAACCACTCCCCAAACTGAAGTGAAACAGCAAAAAACAAGCTATTTTCCTATGACTAGCAATACCTCTTCTACGTGGATAGTTTCAGAAGCACCTTTAACGACATACTGATTCTAGGAAGAGAAAGCAGATACATATATACCCCCATAAATTGATTTAGCAAGATTATCAGAATAAGCATTAACTCCTAATAATCTTATTGCCTTATGGTATCCACACAATTTTTAGATCAAGGAATACTGGAATACATAAGTTATTTAAGTATTCGCATATACCACTGTATGAGGGAGGTGGACTGATACAGGAAACCATTTAGATATGAGTTAGTTTCCATTAAAAATTAAATGAACAGAGCTTTTCTTTTTTTGAGCCAGGACACAACCTAGCACAGCTACTTGATTCAATACTTGACACGTGGTCTCATTTACTAAACAGGGGAACCTCTTCAAGGAACATCATGTTTGCTTCCTTTTTAAGTGGGGAATAGTTAGTGGAATAACTTGTTCTCATTTCCATCAGTTTTGAGGGAGGGGGGGAACCCAAAAAACTATATGGGCCTGTAACTGACATATGTGACATTAGCAGGAACTAGAATTTTAAATGACACACACATTTGCAAAACAATCGGAAAACATTTATTATACTGAAATGTGTACATCCTACTATTAAAAAAACAAAGTAACAAATTTGCTGGTGCCATAATTTATTTAACCTGTTTTACTTGGGACAGACTCATGTTCAATACCATTCAGTGTAATTTCAAGTTTGAGTTTCTAAGTATTTTTATCCCACTTCTAAAACCTGATGAGGAATTCAAAATAGCACACAGCATTAAATGACATTTATTGTTCCATAAATCTTGAGACCAAAAAAGGAATGCTAAATAGACAAGCAAACTCTAAAAGAAGAGATGAGCTCACTTCTTTCCCAAGTGACTGGTACTGAAAACATGTGGTCATACAAAAGCAAAGGGAAAGGACAGAAAGGAAACCTCCCCTCCTATAGCATCTCTTCAAGTTACAGGCATTTTCAAACAGAAGATAAAAAATAGACCGTGCTTCTTCGTAGCAAATATAACCCCCTTAAAACATAAAATATCAAAGCTTTTATCCACTGAAGTAGTTTGTCTATTCATTCCTATTTTTGCCTGAACAAAGATGAGGATCACACAGTACATTCAAAACCAAAACACCTGGGTAAATGGACAGAGATGCTATAGTAAAATGGGATAGAAGTCTAAAAAAATTTCTTATCTGCTACACCACAGGCCTCAAAAATGCTTGCTGATAAACTTAGGGAAGGTTTTGGATGAAAGGAAGAAATAACAGTAAAGTAGGAGAAAAAGTGGATTCCCTTTGAAAAGTGTGCTAGCAGACAAGCATTTGGCTTTATGAAAGAGGCACTCTTTATAGGAAAAAGCCCCTAAAAATCATCAGAATGTTTATCCATGATTGTAATAAAGCTCAATATCTGAGGAGTGGCTTATGGGATTTGTACGGTCCATTTTAGTGTTTGATTTCTGACATCTAGTGTTGCCATGGAAATTTTCATCTCGTCTTAACACCAAGTCAGAAGCTATCAACAAATTTAATGCTTTTCCCCTCTACTTAGGTGACCTATTTCCAATGTTTGGGGGTAGTAGGGCTTTAAAAATGTTAAAGAACAAAATGGTATTGAGGGTAGACAGACGGAGAGAGGGAAGAAAATGAGAAAGAAAATCATTAAAAGGCAAGAAGCCTTCAAAAACGAAAACCAGAAACTAAAATGCTAAAATGGAAGCAGAAGCAAAAGTTTTTCAATAAATTTGTGACAAAGTAAAACACAAAGTCTTTGTACCTATTAGGATTTACACTGATCCTCTCACCAAGGTACTCCTGATAATGCAGTTTGCTCCAAAAGCCCATCCTCCTGGCTGGGATGTTCTCCGGTCCGGTGTGATCACATGAAACGTACACTCTTAGACATGATTTCTTCCAAAAAGGTGCCAAGCTTCTTACCTGACCACCAATCGCCACATAAGCACAACACATGTCTCCGCAGAGAATTCCACGCTGGCTCCACAACAGCACTGTCCCCTGCTCTCCTCCCCAGGTCAGCATAAGGTTCAGGCAAAAGCCAAACTGGCACAGAAAGGTAAATGCCCACAGAAAGTTTTTACATTCATTTCCAAACCGCATACAGTGTAAAAAGACAGCAGAGGCTGCTTCTAGGAACTGTTGTTATCTACTGGCCTCTGCCAGAGAAGCAGGCAGTTATGCCTGCACCGTGGCCTCCAGAGCTGGATGCACACTGTCCCAATGTGCTCACTCACGAGGATGCTTGGCTATGGCAGTGACAGTGAGGAGATTCACCTCTCATACAGCTCATTAGAAAGGTCATCTTGTGTTTTCAATATGAAACATTTCATATGGTAAAATCCAATCCCAAGACTTCTTGGATTCAGTCTTCACACACTTTTAAGCGTGACTTTATTTGGTACTGAATATAGTTCAGTCTACATAAGACTTCACTTCAAAATTATGTGGATACCATCACCATTTTCAGCTGCAGAAAAAGAAAAATCATTTTTTAACCAGGCTTAGGAAATCAAGACTACGATATTGAAAACACCCTGAAAATCTACAAAGCCCCTCTCCAATTCAGGTTACCTTAAATAATTAATTACAGAGAAAAAAGATTAATTTGTTTTAGATCTTCTTCCCTAAGACAACTTCACGTACACATTCCGTGTTTAGACATTGTATTCTTTCATGCCTGGCCTGTACTGCCTGCCAGTTCTCAAGGGTGGTGGTAGGGGGGTGGGGGGGCTTATCAAGATAAATAGCAAAACTATACACAAGGGGCGCAAAACAAAGCTAGAGCACATGAAAATATTGTTCAAAGTCAGAGGACACAGTCAACATTATACAGAATATACAAATGACATTAGGGTACAAGGCTAGGTAGGCGCAGTGGCTCATCCCCCTGTAATCCTAGCACTCTGGGAGGCTGACATGTGGGTTGCTTGAGCACAGAAAAAAAGCTGGATGTTGAAGCCTGTGGTCCCAGCTACTTGGGAGGCTGAGGCAAGAGGATCGCTTGAGCCTAAGAGTTTGAGGTTGCTGTGAGCTACAATGCCATGGGGTATGCACTCTGAGGACAAAGTGAGACTCTGTCTCAAAAAAAAAAAAAAAAAAAAAAAAAAAAAAAAGTATGCAAACGTATATATCCATCTCTTCTGGAAAATATTTGACCTCGTCAGAGGTAGATTTATAACATTTAAAAAACGTGTCACTATTTTTAGGCTGAGCATGGTGGCTCACAACTGTAATCCCAGTATTTTGGGATGCTGGGTTTAGAAGATCACTTGTGGCCAGGAGTTTAGGGCCAGCCTGGGCAACACAGTGAGACCTTACTTCTCCAAAAAATTAGCCAGGCATGGACCTATATGTAGTCCCAACTACTTGGGAGGCTAAGGCAGGAGTATTGCTTGAGCCCAGAAATTCAAGATTATAGTAATTAGTGTTCATAGCACTGCACTCGGGCCCTGGCAACACAGCAAGACTCTGTCTTTTTAAAAAAAAAAAAAGGAACCTTTTGCCTGATGGTCTAGTGTTTCTCAGTAAATGGGGAGAAGCAGTCCAGGCATTCACAAAGAAATGAATTTTTTCAGGAGGACAAAGTATGAAAAACAGTAAACTGAGACTGAAGGGGAAATCCTGTGATATCTAACACCACACTAAAAGTATCCACTGGTTTCAAAGAACACAACTATATATAGATTACAGGATGTGTCTTTATAAGACAATATGAGTTTTACAGGGTAAAACCTGTATTGCTGCGAGAAGAAAAGATTGAGCCATAGGGTTCCATGGATTCTGTTTTGTTCAAGATCCAGTGAACACCAGAAGCGAAGTGCTCATTAGGATATTGGCTGAATGAATTGATTTTTTTCCAGTTACTTAAAAGGACTGACTCCTTTTCCTTCACTTCTATTACAACCACTAGAAATATTCTCATTTCAGCTCTCTTTTTAACATCCATCATTTTTAAGAGTAAACACACAAGAGGGTTGCTAATTAGAGGCACACGTTGTCTTTCATGATTCTAGCATTTCAAAACACAAAGTACCTTTTACCGTGGAGAATAAAAAGCAACTCTCATCTTGAAAGTTCTGAACCATCTAGAAGGATAAAGCAAATGTGTAAGTATAATTGAGATCTGTCTTAATTGACTAGAAATGACTTAAAACAGTAAAGAAAAATGTCAATCTATATTTTCTTCTTCAGTGGCCAAAATGATCCTTTATGAAGGCAGTGAGAAGTAGTCAGAGTGTGCACACCCTGCACTGCCCTGTGCTCACTGCCTGCCCACGAAGGCACTAAGAGAGGGGTTCAGCCTCCTGTGTGATCCACAGGGAAGCATTTCCTGCCAGGTCCTATGAATAATGACTAACAAAAATTGCATGACGTACTCTTCTATCATTACTTGCTTGTCCCCAAACACTGCAGGAAACACTGAGGAAAGTTATATTTCTGAACTTAATTTTTTAAAAAATTAGTCATCAAATCACTGACAGAGGGAGAACACATCTAATGCCTAACCTCATTAAACGGGCCAAGGTTAACTTCTACTAACTCTAGGGCCCCAGTTAGGTATCTAAATTCAGAAGGGCTGTGCAGGGAGGCTGAGCCAATTTTCCTTGACTTGTATTCATCATCACTAGGATGCCTGAAACTCTTGGTTATAAATTCTTACAAATTTTGATTCTCAACTCTTTGAAAATCATTCTTGTCAGTATTTGCAAAAGGGGTCACTGAATTCTTCCACAGTTCTATAATGGTATGTATACAAGTAAACACCAGTGTGAAAGGGAAGAGCAAATGAGCGTGTTTATTTGATTTACCTGATCACTAACAAGAATGTGAATACCAGTGGGACCCTGTCTGTAAACCTGGTTAATTTGGTGGAAAGGAATATTAAACACCAATGCAAGTTTTCGAGCAACTTCTGAGGCAATCATTTCTTCCAAGTAGATTGCATGGTAAACTGAAATTAAAAAAAAAAAAAAAAAAAAAGACAGCATTTTAATAGTAATCTGTCTTCTACCTAATTTATAGGAACATCACATCTTTCAAAGTACCAAAAAATAAAATAATAGGAATAAACCAACATTTCTTTCCCCCCTTACTACCTTAAAATCTCCAACTACTCACCTGAAATATAAAAATAAATTATTTATATTCACACATTTACTAAACATTAACAGTAATCATTAACAGTAATACCCATATAAAACAACTCAAGGTTTTAATTTTTTATATTTATATTTCAATGATTATAGTCTCATGTATTCAAAATTTAAAAACAGGAATTACCTGCAAATGGGCACAGGAGAACTTTTTAGGGTAGTGGGATTCAAACTAGATAGTGGCAATTGCTGTAAAACTATAAATTTATTTAAATATCACTGAATGATGTATTTACAGTGGGAGGACTTTACAGTATATAAATTGTACCTGAAGAAAGATGTTTTAAAAAATAATGTATTTCTAGCAATATATAAAATAAAGATCCCTGAAAGGGTCCTAAGTTTTGATCCAGTAATGCTACTGGGAATTTATCCTGAAGAATAAAAGCTGTCTGTACATAACCCCTCACACACACAAATTTAAAATAATATAAAGGAAAGACTATAAACAATGAAGCCTGATTCTTCTTTGCAGAGTCCAAGCCACCCCCCACCCAGGGGTCTGCTCTCTGCTACGTGTCCCTCAGCAGCAGCGTCCACTCGGCGACATCTGCAGGGAGTCTCACCCTCACAGTCCTGCTCAGCACTGACTCAGTCCAGACCGGAATTGGGCATATTGCTGCTGAGAACTCTGCTTCCTCAGTCTAGGGTCTTTTTTGTTGTGTGTGGGTTTTAAAAGTACAGAAATCTTTGCTAATCTTATAGCTCAGAATTTGGAACTAAAATTAGGGTGAGACTATAGAAATGACCTAGAAAAGGAGTCACCAAACCACAGCTAGTGTAGGTCAATTCTTGACCTCTATTTTTTTAAATGATGTTTTACTGGAACGTGACCACTCCTTATCATTTACATATTGTCTGTGGCTATTTTGCACAATGGCAAGAGCTGAATCCGAAAGAGACCTGATGGTCTAAAGATTTGGAAATACTTGGCACCTGGATTTTTATGGAAAAAGTTTTGCTGACTTATTATCTAAGTTCTCCAGAACTTGCACACTTCCCTTCACAAACACATTTGATACAGTCTTGTCCATGTAGAAATGATAAATGTAAGAACTCAATGATACATGAGTCTTTTGTCCTTTAAGACTAAGATTGTATCCTTAGTCTTAAAATTCACAGCTCTTGAAGTTAAGGTGATACTTAGGAGGCTCATGATACTGCTGTTCTCCTAATTTGTCAGTAAAAATCAAACCACAAACAGTGGTTTATTAGGGTAAATAATTGTCTTTGAATTCCATAACACATCTTACTCTGAAAAGATATGTGTTGCCTTCATTCTGTTGCAGATGTGGTAAAAGGAAGTATTACTATATATCCATGTTACGAATGAGAAAATACATGCTTTTAAAAAATGCTCGCCTTTTTTAAGGGCTATATTGAGAGAGGGGCAGGATTTTTATCTTTGCTCTAATCCAATAATATATTGTACAATTAAGAAACCCCTCAGAATGGGAGGCCTCTTGAGATTCAGATAGAAACTAAGTAGAGTGTATTTACAAGGACAGGACACCAGACTTTACCATGCACAAAGCACATGTTGTTGGCCCAACCCTGCTCTAAGACAAGTCCACACACTTAGGGCTATTCCATAGATACATCTTTGCAAATACGTAATGTTTTAAGAGTTTCCTTTGCCTAGTTGGTAGAATGAAGGAGAATCCTCCTTTCTTGTTACATTTATCATTTCAGTAAATCTGAGATTAAAAACAAAAAAAGCCAGCAAAATCTCAAAGTGTTCAAGTTAGTTTTTCACTTGTTAGGTATTTCTGGCATAAAGGGCCAAATGAAAAAGAAAGCCATAGCGGGCTTAAATTAACAGAGGAATAATGCTAGCTTCCTCTTCTCCCATGTACTAGGCCCTGGAGCTGCAGTCTCACTGCTGTCAAGGCTCCCATACCAGCAATTTAGCAGTCTCAATACAGCAAGAATTTGCCAAAGCCACACTCGAGTCCTGCCCGCTTCTGTCTGACAATCTCAGAAAGGAAGTGACAGAATCAAGATGCCCTCAATACTCACCATAGGGTGTCCCACTGCCACCTTCACCTCCACTGCCCGCAGCTTGCTGCTGCCCCTGCAGTGCTGTGTTGCTTGGCTGTTCCCGGCAGACGTAGATGGTTAAACGGGGCCTAACCGACCTGCAATTAGAAGACGCCACTGATGAGCCCACGAGAGAAAAAGCTGCCTTACCTTACTGCTTGCTTGTACAAATGACAACTATAGGATCTAAGTTCTATCCCCTTATGAGAACTTTATGATGTTATTTCATTATACAAATTAATTTACTAATAAAAATATAAAAACCACACACCTCACACCAACTATCACAGGTGGTCTAACATGATGATCCAGACTCTAAACCATTGAGATGGTCTGTCAGATGCTGGTAAATTTAAGTTTCAAGATTAAGTCAGCAATTTACAATCAGTTAAGATTCAATTTTTATGGAATTCTCATACCACAAGAATAGAAATAGCAAGATAGTAAGTGGATCTTAAAAG
Source organism: Arctocebus calabarensis (assembly GCA_963573935.1). Classification (NCBI taxonomy): domain Eukaryota; kingdom Metazoa; phylum Chordata; class Mammalia; order Primates; family Lorisidae; genus Arctocebus; species Arctocebus calabarensis. The sequence goes on along the minus strand of CAUYON010024636.1, from coordinate 22,850 downwards.
CTAGCACATTACAATTCTATCATTTTAATGACAATTAGTTTACATTTGTAATAACTTTAGTGATAGTCATGACCTTGAAAACCATAGATTCTGTATAGCTCACCTAAATTAGAAGTTTTGTTTTCTTGGCAACAAACCCAGTCGTCTTCAAGAAATCAGTACTGCCCATGTGCATTTCTACCAGTCTTACAGTCTACCTCAGCCCTCATCAGTGCCTGCATCATATCTGGGCCTGCCCTGAAGGTGTACACAAAAGTCTTCTTGTGAGCACGATAACTGCCAATGCTCGACGGCACACAAAGGCACACGCCAACCTAGCGTGGAAACACACTGCCCAAATTCCCCACACGATCAAAGGTACATTCTTATTTCAAGCAAAATAGTTCACAGTATTTTACCTTGATTTTAGTGAATTATAGAGCCGAATTCCATCGGCTGCACCACAAATTTGAACTAAATCCTCCTTTGTTAGTTTTAGTAAGTCGGCACCTGGAGAACAGCAAAGAAACTCTTTTCAAATAAATGGAAAAGGAACACATAGAATTGACTGCTTTACAGGTGTCTGTCTTTACTCAGTTAAATGTCTTTCAAAACAATCACAGATACCCTGAATGTACATGTATACATGAACAACATAAGACAAAACATAGACAGCTGTGCCTTGGGGTCAGAAAATCTGGCATTTCCATGTTCTGCATCCCAGAGGAGCTTAGAAGCTGGGAGGCTGGTCAGTCCGATCAATGAGCAGGATCTACAGACGAAGGTTTGTTCACAATGAAGATTTTACTCCCTACCTTACTGAGTGGCTGGGTTGTACTGTGTACAGAAATAAGATTCTAACCCCAGACAAACCTTGAGATCACCCAGACCAATGTTTTATTTTACAAAAGTCAGGAGGGAAGTCCAGAGTTAGACTTGCTTAAAGTCTAACAATGAGTTGGGAGCAGTTAGGACTAGGCCTCTTTCTATGGAAACACGCAGTATGGAGTCAAACATTCTCTAACCCAATTCTTCCACAGCAGCCAGTTCTTTCAGGATAGCATAGCAGAGAGCCACACTTTATATCCAAAGACTTCTCTCCCGAGCACATGCTGGGTCTCGTGTCATTTACAAGGGAAAATGTCCCTCTCGAAAGGTTTCCTGTGATACCACTTGAAGAAGCACTGCTTGATACCTTTTAAATTCCATCTAAACACTTCCTTAGTTCACTACGTAAGAAAAAAACGTACATGTAAGTATGTAAAAACCAAACCTGAGTACATTCATACCATGAAGTACTACTCAGCATTTCAAGTGTAAAGGATGTGGTAGCCAGGATTTGCTTTAAAGTGCCACAGAGAGCTCGGAGAGGCAGTAGAAAGCAAGACTAAACAAAGGCTGGCAATTTCTGAAGCTGGGGGTTGGTTATGGGGGAGTTCGTCATATTCTCCTATTTTTTATGTCTGAATGTATCTATAATCTTCCGTTCTACCTTTGATAATACTAACAGTCAGAATACAGTTTATTGGGGAAATTAAGATGCTTTGGGGATGAAGATGTGACTTCTATATGACAAACATCCATTGATATATATGAAAAGATAATGGAGTTGTTGTTCTGTATTTAAGAGCTTGAATGTGAGTGCCTAATAAATTTCAGGTTTGTAAAAGAAATAAAGACCAGAGAAGCACATTTTCCATGAGGCCTGAGCATTGATGGAGCTGTTGTATGAGGTCAGGTTTTCAGACAGGTTCTCCCCTGTCTCTTCTCACCAGAGATGTACGTGCACACCCTTAACGCACACAGAGAGCCGCACAGGAGACTGCATGTACAACCCTTCCCGACATGTGAAGGCCTAAAGAGGCTCAGAGCAACAGGCCTCAGTCTCCTCACCCTTCTGTTATTAGTGACGTGCAGCTCTCCGTTCACCTTATCAGAGGAAGCCAAGCCACATGACCACTTGAGCAGTGAAAGGAGCTTAGAGCTCTTCAGACAGAAATATATTATCTGGCTTGGTGCCCATGCTCAGTGGAGAGGGCACCGGTCACATACACCGAGGCGGGCGAGTTGGAAAACAGCCAGGGCCTGCAAAACAACGATGACAACTGCAATAACAAAAAAAAATCGCTGGGAATTATGGTGGGCTGTAGTCCCAGCTACTTGGGAGGCTGAGGCAAGAGAATCACTTAAGCCCAAGGGTTTGAGGTTGCTGTGAGCTGTGATGCCACAGCACTCTACTAAGGGCAATGTAGTCAGACTCTGGCTCAACAGCAACAACAACAACAAAATACACACACACACACATATATATATTTGCCTAATAGGAATAACCTGGGGCCTCCCTCAGTTCCAACTGCCATAGCTTTTTCTGTGTTATGCTTTTCATCTGCTTTCCTTACAAGTGTGCAAGATATCTCCCCATCCTGAAATTTTCCAGTTTCTAGTTTTCATACATAAAACGCTTTACTTAATCATATAAAAATGTGGATCCCAGCTAGCAAATGACTTCCATCTGGTTCTTTGATTTTAAAGAGACAAAGAGCTACATGGAGAGTAAACATTACGCAAACATTACATTAAATGGCATAATAGGAAATCATATTCTTCATGAAATGAAGCTTTCCTTCATGCTGAGTGTGTGTGCACATATGTTCTGTCCTCCTGAAGGGATCAAGCTGCATGTTAATGTTTGTTTCCCACAATGCTGGCGCAGGGAAGCTCACTGCCACTTTACTGTTCCTCAACACTTCTCAGGACACATTGGTGGGTGTTCTCTGGGAAAAGTGTCCCAGAGACAAGAGACACTTGGTCCCAGAGCCAAGTATGTTTGGGAAATGCTGCTGCCCCTGCCCCACCTGGCCTGTTATTGTTCCTCTAAAAAAGGTTCCCATAGCCCACACCTAGAGAAGCACTATATGGTACCTTTTAAAATACTCTCTTTGCTCACTATGCAAGACAAAAACTTAAGTATATAAAAAACACGTCCAAGTACATTAATACCACAAAATACTACTCAACAACAAAAAAGATTCAACTACTGATACACCCAACAACTTAAGTGGTCATTATGTTGAGTAAAAAACGCCAAGCTCAAGAGGTTACATACTGTATGATTTCATTTATACGACATCCCCCAAATGACAAAATCATGTAAGTGGAACAGAGTTTAGTGGTTGCCAGGATTGGGTAAAAGGAGGTGTATGGGTGCGACTCTGTACAGGGAGCAGGAGGGAGATCCTTGTGGTAATGGCATAATTCTGCATCTTAACTGCAGTGGTGGTGATGACAGAACTACACACACACACACGCACGCGCTGCACTGACATCAGCTTCCTGGCTTTGATATTGTACAATAACTGTGTGATAAACTAAGTGAAGAAACACTAGAACATACTAGCTTTGTAACTTACTGTAAAAATGACTTCAAAGTAAAGTTAAAATGAAAAGGATATTGCACAGAACCATATACACATATACACAAACGAGTGCCTACTCAGTAACTCTGGTAAAACTGTAGATTTGTACCAGTGTGAATTCCCTGGCTGTAAAAGTGAATAGTAACAGGTATGCAAAATATTATGAGAAAATGGGTGACAGATTCACAGAACTTCCCCATTACTTCTCCATGTATTTTTTTGGCTAACTTCATATGTATCTATAAGTATTTCAAAATTAAAAGGTTAATTCAAGCACAGAAACAAAATACTCTCACACAAGTATAAACGCATACACATACCTGAAAAATTAGAAAACAGTCTTGTGTAGGAAGAGAACCTGTTTTTCAGCAACCACTGCTGTGTTTCCTGGATTGTGGCTGAAGGCTGGATTTGCTATTAAAGAAAATGAACATAAAAGAAGCCATTCAAACTTACAAAAATAACCCCACACTGGTGTTATACAGAACATTTAAACAAAACACAGAAAGCCTCAAGAGTATGATGTAAAAAACACCCAAGAGGAATGTAAGTCTGACTACTCAGCCACCCAAGTAATAACTCATGTCCTTGTCAGAAGGGACCCTGAGGCATTAATAGGTTTAAGGAAAACATACTTACTTCACCAGAGGCCTGTGAAACGCCATCTCCCTGATGATTTGGAGAAGAAGAATTGCTAAGGAGAAAGGAAAAGGAAGGAAAGGATGGTTTTACTTTAAATTGAGACATTACAGGCTGTTAAATCATTAATCCATTAAAATAGGGCAACACTATGGAAGAAAGCTATCTAAATTTGCAACAAAAAATGCAGACAAAACAGGTTAGGGTGAGGCTATGATGATAAGATTAAGACACAGAAAGAGGACACAGAAGACTGTGTCTTAAATTGGTGCGACCTTCTAACAAGAAATTTAAGTCTTCTGAAATAAAAGGATTCCCCCAATTATCTCCAGGGATGCCCCCCAAATGAAGAATACTCATTCATTTTAGTTAGGGAAAAAATATGAAAAATAAAATTAGGTACATAGCTGAAAAAAATCTAAGAAAATCATGAGCTATAAGAAATGGTATAAGAAGCTCGGCACCCTTCGCTCAGTGTAGGGCTCCAGTCACATACACTGAGGCTGGCGGGTTCAAGACTGCCCCAGGCCCGCTAAACAACAATGACAACTGCAACCAAAAAAGATGGGCACTGTAGCGGGCGCCTGTAGTCCTAGCTACTTGGGAGGCTGAGGCAAGAGAAACGCTTAAGCCCCAGAGTTTGAGGTTGCTGTGAGCTGTGATGCCACTCACTACCACATAGTGAGAGGCTGTCTCGAAAAAAAAAAAAAGAAAGAAAAAGAAACGGTGTAAGAATCCTAAGCAGAAACATAAAATGTTACCCCTTTAATTATTACAAATAACAAAGATTAAAGAGGTTTTTAGAGAACAAAAGAAACAAAATACATCTATACTTGTGTTTCTAAGTAAAATGAAATGAAAAAACTCCCCAGGGAATAGCGACTTTCCTGGCCCTTGAACACCAACTCTTTTTTTAACACCTGTACCTCAGTTTACTCAGCTTCACTATGTTGACTGTTTATACTCTTCTCCACCTCTTTGCACACTCACGTGTCACAACACCTATTGTGACACTGAGCTCTCAGGAAATACCCATGAATTCACAGCTTATCTTCAAAGTCGTAATAACTGTCTATGATTATTCAGACTAGTCTGACCAGGAAACTACTCGAAGCCCTCTTACATGGATGGTAACATGCTGGTCCTCTGCTGTCTCTCCTGTGTTTTCAAGAGTATTTTTCTACTTTTAAAGCACAATAACCTACATCAAAACAAGCTGCCTTGTCAGTTTATCTATCCATGTCCTCAGGGGAAAAGCACAGTTTTGGTTTGTTATGTTTTTTCTTATCAGACCCTGTCAGCCCAACCAGAGTATTAAATATTAAAAAAAGAGACCCTTTTCCTTTGTGATCTTAACTATCATAATTTTCCTTCACAAGAAGAATCTTCCTAAAACTAGGGAACCTGGATCAGAACCACTCTGTTAGTTCTTCAGCAAAGCCCCCAGGAGGGCACCACTGCTCTTCAGAACAGCCCAGCCTGTGCCCACCCCAGGCTCACTAGATTCTCAGCTGCCAGTCAAGGCCACATAATGGAATAAACAGAGTCCACCATTCCCATTTCTAAAACCAAAGTAAGTCTTTAGAAACTAAAAAGCCTTCCTCTAATTTTAGAAATACAGGATATCTATTGGAAGGGAAAAGAAATAGAGCATAAAATGAGCCATTTCATATAGTGAACACCAAAAACACATGTACTTCACGATAAACATAATGCTAATACTTGGGTCATAGTTTTACCTTAACAATTTATTCACTCCTTGTCTATGAATCCCATTAATGTTGCCTTTAACCTCACAAAGAACATATCTTGGCTGTATCTTGAAACATGCCCCTTCTCTATAATTCCCAGAGTGGCAAATGTGTAAGGCACAAGGGACCAGGAAAAAAAAAGTATGGTAGGTGAGAAAAAGACAATACTTGCCCTCTGACCCTGAAGTAGAGCCTGCCTCTGAGCAGTGTATACTTCAGATACAGTACCAAAAATAGGTTGCTGTACATAGGAAGGAAGGGAAATGAAGGTGCTTGAGCATCAGTTAGCCTGTGGCACACAGTCACACAAACCAGATACCTGTCTGGGACGCTGCAGGTGCTCTGCTGTGGGGAGGTGAACGCAGGCGCTGGGGAAGGGCTGTTATTCACATAAGCTGTGGGGGCGTCAGGCCACGGGGAACACTAAGGACAGAAACAGAAATAAGTTAGTGATACGCCTTTAAGTATGTGGAGGAAATATTTTTGTAATTCACTATTCTGGCCAAATGCAAGACACCTGACGCTTCAGTGTGTATCAAGCGATCTTACAGACACATGTTGAATTTACTTCCATGTGGCAAGAAAAATTTTACCTGCTGTTTGTGTCTAGACACTGATTAATCTTAGAGAAGACCTGAAGTAATGACAGCAGCAAAAATTTATAAAAGCATTTAAAATATATACTTAAGCATAATTTGCTTTCAAGAACTTTTACCTCCCTCTTTACCCCAAATCCTCTTTATCACTTCCCCCAACGGGCACTTATCAAAGTTGTAGAATAGCACAGACAAGAAAGGATTCGTAGCACATCCGACGTCACCCCTGGGGACATGGACAGGCATCTCTGTCCTACCCAGTGTTGCTTTCACATGTGCCATAAGGAGCTACCCACTGCTTCCTGAATACACCTTAAGATTAATAATCCCCAAGTAAGACTAGACAAACCCAGCCTCAAAATATCAGTACTACCTCTCTGTTTACTTATTTATATTTTCTAGAAGGATTTTTCAGCCTTAGGCAAAATTCTGTCCAGAGATAGAGCAAAGATACAAAGACACACTGACTATTACAGTTAGAAAAGTTGAAAAAGCCAAAGTCAAAAGCATGCTGAGTAGATCAGGGTAATCTCAAATATAAGTCTTCAAACCTCAAGTACAGAGAGAATACATTTCCCTCTACAAGCATTCTTTCTAAAACCAATCTGCCTAAGGATGGAGTTTTGGGGTCCCCTTTCAATCATTCTTCCACCATTTTACATAAGAACAGTATCACATTTAACCACAGCCATGGAGTACAAGACTTTTGCCAGAACCAAACAAAAGATATTAGGATACACCTATGAAAGCACATGACTCCAATGACTAAAAGAGGTTTTCTCTATGTTAGGTGATCTTCAGTTCTTTGCTTTCAAAACAATTCAGGCAGACCTATGTCAATGCATTTAAAGTCAGATAATCTACTAGTTTCCTCAAAAGATCACTAGATTTTTGGCAGATGACTTACAAGGAATTCTAAGACCTGAATGACACTGCTGGAAAAAAAACACTTGAAGTTTCTCTTATCTATAAAAACTAGAAATTAGATACTACCCTTTCTCATCATTCAAGATACAATTCCAAAACATTATTTTTATATTTAATAATTTATTCATTAAAATTTGTGTAATTTGTTTTGATAAACTGGCACTAGTAAGAGTTAAATTTCTTAACTCACGAGTCTACAGTCATAGGTAATTTAAAAATTAAATTTTAATTTATATATGCTATGTTGTAAAGAAGTAATTACAGCAATTGTTGAAGATCTTCAGGCATGTAAATATGTTCATTTAGGATATAATTTAAGAAAAGTGGAATTAAAAACATGATGACCAAGAAGGAAAAGCAGAATAAAATTTAGGATTTAACTAAAGAGCACTATCATGAACTTTTTTTTTTTTTTTTGTAGAGACAGAATCTCACTTTATCGCCCTTGGTGGAGTGCTGTGGCGTCACACAGCTCACAGCAACATCCAACTCCTGGGCTTAGGCGATTCTCTTGCCTCAGCCTCCCGAGTAGCTGGGACTATAGGTGCCCGCCACAATGCCCGGCTAGATCATGAACTTTTAAAATCAACAATTTTAGGTATCAAATTGCTATGCTAGTTAGATTCCACAGAATGTACTTTAAGAGTAATGTAATAGTTTTACCTTAGCTTGTAAATACAAATATTCACCATGCCAGAAAATTGCCTCCTTTGCAACTATCTAAATTTACGACAAAAACTTTCAGATGTCAACCTGAAAATATGCACAGAAATATATACTTTTTGTTTGTTTTTGAGACAGAGTTTGATTTTGTCACCCTTGGTAGAGTACCGTGGCATCATAGCTCACAGCGACTTCAAACTCTTGGGCTCAGATGATTCTCTTGCCTCAGCCTCTGAGTAGCTGGGACTATAGGTGCCCACCACAACACCCAGCTATTTTTTGTTGTAGTTGTCGTCGTTGTTTAGCTGGCCCGGGCTGGGTTCAAATCCACCACCCTCGGTGTATGTGGTTGATGCAGTAACCATTGCCTGCCTCAGTTTATGCAGTTTAAGGAACCCAAGACCTGTGAGCTGACAAGCAATTCTAATCACTTATCGGTGGTATGACACGCTCACCATAACCTTTGCTACCTGAAAGATTTTCCTAGTATAACATCTTGTCCAGATATAAAGTATTATAATTTAGCATATAGCACACACATCGGAAACTGTAAACCTTTAATATTAAAAATATCAAGTCTTCTCAAATTTGCTTTGGTAATTACTGCCAGGTTTTTAAAGAAATGAAGCCATCAAAAAGCTTCAAGTTAGTATGGCAGAGTAAAGTAGAGATATCAAGTTTACTGAAACTCCACAAATATACTGTAACTATTTCATTTTATACACTTAGAGTCTTTTAACAGTAGAAAAGTAGTGTTGTTAAAAGTAAGCAATAGTGCAGTGTCTGCTCCCAAAGATAACTCCTGGCCTAGACTCATATAGTACTTGTGAACACATTCCTTCTCCCAGGTAGATTCAAGAATAATGACCCATTTTAGGCTGCAGAAATTGGCAGCCCTGATTTGAGCAAATCAAATACAGCTTGGAGGCAAAGACCAACAGACACAGTAAGGGCGTTGTGCAGCATCTCCTGGGAACCAGCAGTCGTGACTATTCAGTGCAAGACCATTTCCTGTAGCACTTTTTAACAGTAAGTCTGGATATCCCTTTTTACTGAAAGCCAATTGTAGTTAGATGAAAATTGTAAGAACTTTGGGCCTTCCTTTAGAGGCACTTAAATTAATATATGAAATTGTAGAGACTTTCTTTTTTAAGGGATTTTTACTCTGGTTTTTAAAAATAGGTTTCCAAGATGAGCTAACTACCCCAAGATGCACCTTAACTTAAACAAATGCAGCCAGGGTGGCAAGCAACACACTAGGAAGATGTGAAATCCCAGGCCAGTGAACTGCTGACGTTTTGCATACTTTAGACTTGAGTTAAGAATCATTAAGAATTTACCAACAAAGTTCTCATCTTCAAATTGCCTCTGGGCTATCAATTTTTTTATATATGAATTACCAGAACCCATTTCTTTAAATTAGTTAGATGGTTGATACTAGGAGGGTCAAAGTGATTTGAGTTACTAGGATTCCCCCTGACAAAGAAATTTACTAAGAACCATTTGTGGGCCCTTGGCTGGGAAATTAAAAGAAGATTAAAAACAAAATTGGAGGGACAGGTGTTTTAGGGAAGGAGTATATAGCTGTTTCAACAACCTTTAATTTGAATCAAAAAAGCCCAGTTAAAGAAAATACAACATGTGTACTCTCCGAAGCATTAGAATGAGTACATTTTCAGTTTTAATTTCATAGAAAAACTGTTAAAACATTTTTTACTCAATGATTTAGTTTGGAAGTGAGTTTCTTGTGATAGTGCTTGTGACAGTGACTTTTAAAGTCTACAGTTAATCACAGAGACATGTGTAAGAATGAAAAATCTGTTTTTGGCACCTTAATAGTGCAAGCACTACAACGATAGAGTAGCTATTAATATGTATGGTGGCAATTATTCTTAAAATTCTTTAATGGTCTGTGTTTATATTTACTGCAAGTATATAGCTGATCTAAGTTTGCTTAAAAGGATAATCCTTTATGGACTTAGATGGAGAGTCACATCATTAATAAAGATTTGCTATACTCAACCTGTCAAAGATCCATATTCAACCAAAAGCCCCCTGACTGCATGTTGGGGGAAACCAGGTCTAAGTGTAGCCAAGTGCACTACTTTGGCCTGAAGCATTAAGTCGCAATGCAGGTGCCAAGAAGAAAGGCTAATGCAGTCAAAGATTTTTTTTTCTACCAGTGCTGCCAAACGGGCTTTAAAAGCACAGACAGACACACATTCTTACACTACATGCAGGGAAATGTGACATAAAGAATTGCACATGTTAATGTCAAGCTTGCTGCCATCATTTCTCTAAGTATCCACAAAATTTTTTTATCAGGTATACACATGAGAAAGTAAAACCTTTTTCAATTACACAAAAAATGATAAGTATTTCACTAAAGAAAGTATTTTTAATTAATTTCAGTGCTCTTGAAGGAGGTGTGTGTGTGGAGGAGAGAGAGGAAGGAAGGAGGAGGGAAGGAGACAGGTAGGGAGTACATATCTCTGAGTGTCTTTTTCTCCCTCCAAAACCACCCATATGGTCAACATTGTTTTTGCTTTGTTTTAAAGTGTTAGATTTAGGAAATTTTCCTCAGTGAGGAACAAGCAGAAAGCAGGATGTCTAAACAAAAGCAAATTAAATCAAGACATGGACATTAAAAACAATTTTGGCTTTACTTTGTGGTGGATGTTGGTCCTATATCTAACACTGCACAAGGTTTCTTGCACAATGAAAAGAGAAGCAGAAGTCCCTTACACTGCCTCGCTTTGCCAGAGAATCACCGTAGTCTGCTGGCAAAGTCCGCTTGCTGGACTTTTTCTGCTCATGTTCAACTGCATCTTCAATTATAGGCTCAAGCCTCATCTGGACAAACACCAAAGATTGGGATCAATGTCTTTTCATCATACAAAGAAAGATCTAATACCCTGTTTCATGTTTCTGCAGTCCAATTAAACAAATGATGATTAACAGGATTCAAAGTTAAAGAAAATGCAAAACCCCAGCAGTGAGAAAAATTGGACATTCTAGGCCCCAACTTAATCTCTTGCCAACTTCAAGGTTGTTGAGGTCTGTTTCTGAGACCTCATTGGGATTTCAGCATCTTCATTCAAGATCCCACCCAGGAAACTAATCTATCAAATCCCCAAATTTAAATAAAATACTTTCCCCACAAATTTCACAAATGTCACATCAATCTACACCACCCAATCTTCCCCAACCCCATTGTAGCAAAACTCGTGTTAGAGATAATGCAAACCTCTTCTTTTCTTCCAAAACCGAAGCTGCTCTACATTACCTCTGTGAGGATTGTGGTATCATATGATGGCTGATACTTTTCTTTTTCATGAGCTGTTCTCTTCTCCATCTTCTCTCGATCAGTTTTTTGTTTTCTGTCTGCACCTTTAGGCTTAAAAACAAAGTATATTATTTCATCTATCAGGATGCAGACACACAACTATATAAGCAAAACTGAGCCCTAATTATTGAAAGCCTGGTTTCTATCTCTTACCTTAAAAACTTTGATTTGGCAGCTAGCTGAGTGTAGATGATCTGTGTATTCCCCATTTTCATTTTGCTTAAATGTGTCAACCTGGATCCTAAAAGGCACTCCCTTTTCACCTCCATGCTTCCGAGGAGTAAATTCTGTGCTGATGCAATGTACCTATAAAACAATTCAAGCTGCAATAGATTCAACAGGCCTTCCATTGATTATCTTTTTATTGTGTTCCCTCTTGGACATTCTGTCACCACCATAAATTCAAGATCCTTTCAAAGAAACTCGTATATATTAGCCAAATTATTTTTCATGAACCTCTCTTAATTGTTTTTAATACTCAGTTTCACTTTTGCAAATCCTACTGAGACCTTCTGGACTTTCTAAGAATGATTCTTACCTGTTACAATGCCTTCTTTCTAATACAAGACTTGCTCTGATCAGGGGTCCAACCTATGTATATCACCTACCTCCAATTATATGTTGCTCTGAGACCCAAGGTCCTAAAGCCCTGCTCAATCCACAGCAATCCTCACCGCATCATTTAGAGCTTCTGTTTTTTGCACTTTACTGCCATTACCCCTGTTCTAGCCAGCCAATGGCCTTACTATTATTCCTACACACACCAATTTATGTTACTTTGCCTGGGGAACCCCCCATGGTCCAGAATATGCACTGTTTTTCCTACCTGTATGTATCTAAACTCTGGACAACCCTTCAAAGTCCATTCAGGATCCTGGGGGCAATATTCATCTTGCACCAACATAGATAATAATAGCCTTAGTGTGCCACATAGAGTTAACAGCAAGACCTTAATCATTTCTGACTGCTACACATCCCCTCTTCAAATGACTATATTTTAAAACTGATCTCTGCAATATGACAACACAACCTGAGATGTAAGTTCAGGTCTTACATTACTTTCATTTACTCCATACCTAGTTACTGTATTAGACAAATACACACAGTATGAAAGAACATTCAAGTAGGCCAGGTGAGGTGGCTTATGCCTGTAAGATCACCCTACAAGAGAGATCACTTGAGCTTAGGAGTTCGAGACCAGCCTGAGCAAAAGCGAGACCCCATCTCTACTAAAAATAGAAAAATTAGTGGGGCATCGTGGTTAAGTGCCTGTAGTCCCAGCTACTTGGGAGGCTGAGGCAAGAGGATCACTTGAGCCCAAGAGTTTGAGATTTCTGTGAGCTGTGATGCCACAGCATTCTACCCATAGGTGACAGTGAAACTCTGTCTCCAAAAAAACATAAAAAGAATATTCAACTAATATAATCACCATGTCCCTAGTGATTATTAATTGTTGGGGAATGATATCTGGTAGACCACAAATAAATGCAAAATGCTGATGATTATATCCAATTCACGCAAACTATAGTCTACTTTGGCTGGTTACCAAATTTTTTTTTTTTTTTGCAGTTTTTTTTTGGCCGGGGCTGGGTTTGAACCCACCATCTCTGGCATATGGGGCCGATGCCCTACTCCTTTGAGCCACAGGTGCCACCCATTGGCTGGTTACCAATTAAGTGGTTTTCCTGTTCCATGTATTCCCCACTCGGTCGTTTTAAGTTCTACTACTTACAAGTTTGGACAGAGTGGGTATTAGAATTACTGTCTTTTTAAATAATAATGTTATTATACTGTTTTTAAAAATTCATCTCTTAAGAGGCACATGGTAAGTATTTACAGATGAAATTATATATTTGAGACTTGCTTCAAAGTATTCCAACAATAACTAAAAATGGGGGAAACTACTAATAACTGTTAAAGTCAGGTGATGGGTACACAGAGAATTCATTACTATTTTGAGCGTTTGAAATATTCAGTATTAATATGATTTTTAAATACTGCTAGAAAGAATTTTAAAACCTCAAACTTTGTTCAATCATATCCTTTTATTTTTTTTTGGAGACAGAGTCTCACTTTGTCACCCTGGGTAAAGTGCCATGGTATCATAGCTCACAGCAACCTGAAACTCTTGGGCTCAAGTTATCCTCTTGTCTCAGCCTCCTGAGTAACCCAGACAACAGGTGCCTGCCAACTATTTTTTAGAGACAGGGCCAGGATCTTGCTCAGGCTGGTTTCAAACTCCTGAACTCAAGCAATCGACCTGTCTCAGCCTCCCAGGTGCTGAGAATATACGAGTGAGCCACCACCGCCTTTTAAGTGATAGTTGTTGTTCAAGAGAAATAAAGCTCACAAAAAAGATATTTTGATAATTGTGATTATCAGAGGCAAAAATAACATTTGAATAATGCTTTACCTATCACAGAATGTCTTTATATATGTTAGTTTATAATGGGATGGACTCAGTAGATTAAACCAAATTTAACTGTATATAGAGTGGACATAAAGTTCGTGTGCAATGTATTATGTTAAACTATTTTAAATTGCACACAAATTTTATTTCCACCCTGTATATTATAAAAAAGACATTACAAGATAGTTACAAATAAGCATTTAAAGGAAATGATACCATGAGTCAAGAATGCAATCCTATCATGGACTTTTTTCTTCTTTGAGATAGTCTTACTCTGTTACCCTAGGTAGAGTGCCACTGTGTCATAACTCATAGCAACCTCAAACTCATGGGCTCAAGTGATCCTCTTGCCTCAGCCTCTTGAGTAGCTAACACTACAGGCACCTGCCACATTGCCCAGCTAGTTTTTCTATATTTAATAGAGATGGTGACTCACTCTTGCTCAGGCTGGTCTGGAACTCCTTAGCTCAAGCAATCCACCTGCCTAGGTCTCCCAGAGTGCTAGGATTACAGGCCTGAGCTACTGCACCCAGCCCTACCATGGACTTCTAGTGGACTAGGTTAGCATGATTCTAATAAAGTAAAAAGCCAAACCTGAATGAAAGCAGATGTGCGTTTTGCAGGGTCCCACAGAAATTCAACCGCATTTAACTGGCTTAGATTTGTCCTCATGTCAATTATTCCCACTGACATTGGAATATCTATATTTTAAAAAGAAGTTACATAAAAACTCATCCACTTTAAATAATCAAAGAACTTACTAAATTACGTTCTAATGAAATAATCATAACCACACTGAACTTTTTCTTCAATGTTCTCCATGGCTAACTTCTTTAACATCAAAATTCACTTAACAAGTATTATAGTTTCTCTTACCATGGTATTTCATTTTATGTATGTATGTATTTATTTGGAGACAGAGTCTCACTATGTCGCTCCTGGTAGAGTGCCGTGGTGTCACAGCTCACAGCAACCTCAAACTCCTGGGCTCAAGAGATTATCTTGCCTCAGCCTCCCAAGTAGCTGGGACTACAGGCACCCACCATAACACCCAGCTATTTTTTTGTTTGTAGTTATTGTTTGGCAGGCCTGGGCCAGGTTCGAACCTTCCAGTGATGTGGCTGGCGCCCTAGCCACTGAGCTACAGGTACCGAGCCTGGTATTTCATTTTATTTAGAACATGATAGACAGTGCCAATTAAGAATTAAATAGTTTCAAAATCACAAAATTCCTAGTTCAGGAATTCAGGTTCAGGAATTTTCCTGGTTCAGGTTAATTCAGCGCCAAAAAACTACTTCACTTTTTAACTATACAATAACTCAAGGCTCACAGGATCTACTAACACAAAAACTTTCTCCATAAAATTAATTACATGTGCCGCCAATGCAGTAACAGGCATAGCTAAATAACACCCACGTCTCCATGGTCCTTTGAGCCCCCCCATACCTAAATCAAGAAGTCTGTCTCCTGGGCGATTCCACTTCCAACCTTCAAGTTGCTGATGCTCTGTATATTGTAGCCGTCTGTCATGGAATACAACCCTTATGATGCTCTGTGGAACAAATGGGGAAAATGAATACTTTAAAACTGTTCCAGCTAAAATGCAGAAGCATTTTCCCTTCTTATATATTAATCTACTACAGGTACAGCATACAAAAGCAGATTCTGCTTTTAACATCCCATAAGTGAACTTTTCTGCTCTTAGATTCCTCAGTTACAGTACAAAGAATTCTAACTCAAAAATAAAAAGCACAAATAAAATGGCTACTTATATGTAAGTTGATAAAACAATTTGATATTGTAACTCAAAATTAAGATACATGCCCCCCTAAAATTAGTAAGCAAGAATTACATTCCTATAAAGAAAATGATAGCTACACATTAGAATTATTAAAATGAAATGATAGAAACAGAGAAACCCAAGCATAATGGCAAAGACTTTGTTAATTTAAAATAAGTTAACAAGTGAGTTTATTTTAAAAGATAGTCAATTTATCAGCCAATTTGGCAGAAACAACCAAAAAACCTAAAAATCTGCTCACTCTCTCAAAAAGAGAATCTAAATCAGCAGTTCTCAACCTGTGGGTCGTGACCCCTTTGGGGGTCGAACGACTCTTTCACAGGGGTCGCCTAAATACATCCTGCATATCAGATATTTACATTATGATTCATAACAGTAGCAAAATTACAGTTATGAAGTAGCAACAGAAATAATTTTATGGTTGGGGTTCACTATGACATGAGGAACTGTATTAAAGGGTCGCAGCATTAGGAAGGTTGAGAACCACTGAAAATGCAAAATGCACTCTCAACTATGATTTGCAAGTGAGATTACCTGAGGTAATAATTAAAAAAATATTTATCACAGATAAAATTTTATCCAAATATGCAAATTCCTAGGAGAGACTTTACTCCACAAAATCTAGGCCAATTCTCTACTCTCTACCCATTCCTATTCACCTCTCATAGGTCTGGGTATCAACTACTATTTCATTCCAGTTAACAGCATAATAAGTCATTAAAATGCATTTAGACACCAGATTTGCAGTAATTAATGTTTCTGACACATTTATAAATAACTTTCTGAAGTATGATGCAGTAAAATAATAATATTATTTTAATAATAATAATAATAATAATATTTTCTTTTTATTTTGAGATAGAGTCTCACTTTGTCGCCCTCGGTAGAGTGCTGTAGTGTCACAGCTCACAGCAACCTCCAACTCCTGGGCTTAAGCAATTCTCTTGCCTTAGCCTTTCAAGTAGCTGGGACTACAGGTGCCCACCACAACGCCCGGCTATTTTTTGTTGCAGTTGCCACTGCTGTTTTAACTGGCTGGGGCCGGGTTCGAACCTGCAACCCTCAGTATATGGTGCCAGCACCCAACCCACTGAGTCCACCCACAGGTGCCACCTTGGGTAACTAGATTTTAATTAAGTCTCTACTGACTTGAACAGGAAATCATTTGTTAAGCAATATATAAAAGTACAATTTTAGTACCCCTGCTTCCTCCACTATCCAAAACATAGCTGACAAATATTTTGAAGGAAACTACTTAAAAGTCATAATTTTTTCTTGGAGACAGTTAAAAAAGAGGCCAAGTCATGGTTAGGACTAACGTGGGAAAAGCCTGCAGGGCTCAGATGCTGCTCTGGTGCATGCCCATCCTCCTCATCTACACCCACATTTAGACGGCCTAGCAAGGCAATAAACAGCTTCTGCTTCATATCACCACCTGCCAGTGGCAAAGCCCTCCCAGTGATGGTGCAGGGGCTAGTGGCAGCCCTGAGACACCAATGCCAGTAGGCTGGCCAGGTGATCTTTCAGAAGAAAGCATAGCATGAAAAGATCACAATTCTGATGGCTTCAAAGTCAGTGTAACTAGACTAAACACACATATTGAGATGAAAAAAATTAGAATATAGATATTAAAGCTTTACTAAGCTCCATTCTAAACCATCAGACTGAGACATTATAGTAAGGAGGATGAAAAGAGGAACAAAGTTAAGGATATAAAAGACAACATCTAGTATTATAGCTCTTTCAGAATTTGTCTAGCAGATTTTCTAGTTTATAGCACACATACACACAAACAGAAGAAAAACAAGAAAACTTCTCAAATGAAACTGCAAGAGAGAAAATCATTATCTGGACATTCTGACTAAAAGGAGACTGAACACACCTTTAGAACTAGCAATTGATAAAGGGCCCTCACAGTAAGACAAAAACAGAACAAGTAGAAAAAGCATTTCATTCAGTAGGTTCAGCACCTTCAAGAAGTTCTAAAGCACCTTTGATAACCATCATTTGATTCCCAAGATTCCCCCCAAGTTTAAGTAGTACAGTCAAAGATCATAGAACCAGTAATCCAAACCCTAGAGGGCTGCAGTATATTTTAGGGATCCTCTAGCTGAGAAAGATGTGATTCCAAAAAAATCCAACCTGTAGTCCTTGGCAGTAGTTGTGAATTGCAGGTAAGTTCATGGGATATAACCAAATATATTCTGGCACATCCACACACACACACACAAAATCACATATGTGGCTTATCAAATGGAAACTGAACCCAATGTAAAACCTTTTAAAAATTAACCCTTTTCTATTAGTGGACTAAGTGTTTAGAAATATTGATGCTTTAAGGATAGTGTTATCTAGGTAGGACAGTGTCACCTCAGCAAAACATTTACTGTGCATTTGTGGCTAATGGTTTCTATATTGTAACAGTTCATTATCACATGCTGAAGTATCACTTTTGCCTTTAATTCTTTACATGCATTAATGTTTTCACAAGTTTTAATTTGAAGGAAATCCAAGGAAGCTAACCTTAAAGCAGTCATGTGACAACTTAATTGATTAATCTTGCCATTCCAAGTTAATCTGACATATTTTAACTAGCTTGTCAGAAATATTTTAAACATTAAATCTCACCTATCCGAGGTTACTTCTAAATTGTACCACCTAATCAGGGAACTGCCCCCAAAAGCCAGATTATCATCACTGAAAAATGACAATTACTTCAGAATTTACTTTAATACTTTGATGTAAACTTAATTTTGGCATTTGGTCTTGATGTTAAAGTTTGTTATGATTTCCTCAGAATAATAAGTGGCCATAAATGAAGAACTGAGTTAAAATTATGAATCAGTCAATTCCATAATCTAGCACATGCATGCGTGCGTGCACATACACACACACAGAAAAAGCACGAAGAGGAGTAGATGAAACAAGATTGGCAAATTGTTGATAACTATTAAAGTTGGTAGGAGAACTTATCACAAAAACTCATGATATATACAAGTGTATTTATCATATACCACCACATGATAGATGTATGTGGATTCACTGTACCATTCTCTCTACTTTTGGATATGTTTGAATTTTAGTATAGTAAAAGGTTAAAAATTCATTCTAACATTTTTGGATTAAGTTTTATAGGGCCCATCAAACTCTATTCAATTTTATTACATAATCTATAATTCAAACAATTTTTAACTCTTTTCACACTGTTTTAAAAATCAGCATCTTACACTCATCAGATGCAACTTTCACAGTGAAAGAAGAGTATACTCATATCTCCCCTGGGAAGAAAAGGTATCGCCAGGTTGAATTTTAACCAGGTATGGTATAATTGGCAGATATGCCCAAAGGTAACCTTGAGAGCAACAAGTCAGTTGGGTCCAGAGGTTGCAACATGGCCAGAGAATCTCCAACATTTCTAAGCTTCTTAGACACCGGAACCTAGGAGTTGTTTGTTTGGTTCCTTGATCAAACCATGAATATTTCTCAATAGACAGGCAGAGAATATCCAATCCAAGCAGAGGTTGTTCACCGCAAACAATGCTGATAACTTTCTTAAACGGTGGATCCAATCAGTGTTCGCCACAGGACAAGATACCAATAGACAATCTGACTCACCCTCCCTCTGACTGGGCATACATAAGATAGACCCAAAATGCAGACAGTTAATTCTGGAAATCGGCAAATCATCAAGTGTGTCAGAAGCGCAGGAGTCAGAAGAGGAAATCTGGGAACTCACTCTAGATTGGCAGGGCAATGATTCAGCAAGGATCAGATCCCCTGTCTTTTCCCTCAGAGGGAAAGAGAAAGATCCAACTTCAAACTCCTTATAGGATTGGGACTTCCTGTCCCCAGGAGGAAAAGGAGTATTAAAATATCCCTAAGAATTTCATATAGGCCTCCAGGTGCTAAGCAGTTGGCTTTTTCAGACATACTAAATCCTGAATCCAAGGCTGCCTTTTCCCTGCTCACCCACTAAAAACACAGACCCAGAGGGAAGGGTCTTTCCAGTGGAATGCCTCTGCACACCAAAGGTACGGATGTGCCACTCTGTGAGAAGACGGAAGGATCCATCAGAGGAATTCACTGCCTGCTTGTCTCTCGCTTGCATTTAGCTATGTGAGGTTTTACCTTTCCCCAATTAAGCTTCTTTCATAAACCCTGCATTGTCATGCTATGGAATTTAGAATAAGCCGTGGTGCATGACAGGTAGAGGCTAACAGGACCCACCTTGGATGACACCAGAGGGGGCAAGGATGATTGTTAAGGATACATCCTAAAAGCAACAGGATGGCTGGACAGTGGCTACACCTCCTATCCTTGGGACGACTGACTTCGTTCAGATACACCAGCAGGTTGAATGTGATTTCAAACTTTATTCAATGAAATTTTAAGAGGTGAAATAAAAGGATTTTTAAAAGTTCTGTATTAGCATTTAGATTCTCCTCCATATTATCTTTTACTTTAAAGAGAAGCTTACAGATTTTTGTTGTGGCCATGGGTTGCTCCCTCACTACTGCAAGTAATTTTTCTCTTGCTCCTTGGTTTCCACGGGTTTTTTACATTTACTTCACCCAATAATTGCTATAATTCCTATTTTACAGATGAGTTAATAAAACATAGCTCAAAAAATTAAAAGTTTTAATATAGCTATTTCTTCTTAAAGTGAAACTGAATTTTTGAAAAAAACTCTTGTAGCAAAACTGCTACTCTATTCAATCATTGCAATACCTGTTGGTAATTAAAATGGACTGCCCTTACCTTTACCAATTTTCCACTAATCTCTGGCATATCTCCCATTTTCCGATTATCCAGCATCCGAATTTCATAAGACTGACCTATTTAAAGAAATTATGTATCAAAAACAATCCATATAAAGAATATTACTATTTAACATAATTCAACCATCTCTTAGAATTATCCAATGCTAATTTGTTAATATGCTAGAAAAGCAAATTCAGGTTCATCTTTGTCCCCTCTACAAATCACACTATCTTTTCCCTCTAATAGTTTTACAGATGACTAAAGAGTTTCTCTGTTAATTTATTTTCATCTGCCACTTTCTTACACTAAAATTTTTATGTGTGCATTTATGATAGCTTTTCTTTTTTTTTTTTTTATTGTTGGAGATTCATTGAGGGTACAAAGATCCAGATTACACTAATTGCATTTGTCAAGAAAAGTCCCTCTTATAAACGTGTTCCTCCTCCATGAGGTGTGCCAAACACTGTGACCCCTCACCCTCTTCCCCTGTGCTCCTCCATTTCTTTATGAATGTCAGCTTTTCTGACATATCATTTACATATCATAAAATCCACCCTCTGAAAATATACAATGCTTTTGTTTTTAGTATATTTGAGTTGTACAACCATCACCACTACCAATTTTAGAGCCTTTCATCATCCTAAAAAGAGTAACAGTCACTTCCCATTCTCCACCCCTGGCACTCTCCCACCCCATCCAACCTCTTGCAGCCACTAATCTACTTTCTGTCTCTAGGGATTTGCCTACTCGGGACACTTTACATAAATAGAATCATACGATATGTGGTTTTGTGTAACTAACTACTTTTACTTAGCACAGTGTCTTCAAGGTTTCCTGTGTTGTGGCAGGCATCAGTACTATATTCCCTTTTATTGCCAAATATGATTCCACTGCATGAACATACCAAATTTTGTTTATTCATTAATCACCTGATGGACATTTGTAATATACTCCAAATCTACCAACATGATTTCTAGAGTATGTGTTATGACAAAATCAGTAAAAGTTAAAGAATGCTTCTAGGACCACATGAAGTTGAGACTTTTTATAACTACCAATTATCTTGTCCACACTCCAGCGAAGCTGATAGAAAAATACACAAAGAGTTTTAGGTCACTGGGTCAAAATCCAACAAAGGGTAATCAAAATATAACTAAACCACTCTAAGGCTGGTGAAGAAAAACAACTATATAGAATATGTTACTAAGGATATTCCTTAAATTTATTTAATAGATTGACAGAGAAAAACACTAAAAAAGACCATTATGGCAGGAGATATTTTTTAAAAGTTAAACCAAGACACAGAAGAAAATATTTGCAACAAACTTAACAACAGATCTAAATACAGAAATAAGAAATAATTTTCAAAATAAAGATCAGTATTTTTAAAAGTACACTATTATATATTTAAAATTACACTCAACTTCACAAGAATTTAAGAAATAAAAAATTAACAAAAGGTTTGTGATGATCATCAGGTCATTAAAGACTATTTAATTAATTAAAAGTGAAGTGGGAAAGAACTAAGTTCATAAAAGCGGAAAACAAACTGATAAAGTTTTTCTAACAGGCAATCAGGCTACACCTGTCAGCAAGTTAAATACTGTTCCCTTTGACTCAGGAATTCTACATGGTCAAGACAGGCAAAAAATATGAGAGGGGAAAGATTTGCAATTCACATTACACACAAAGGACTAATCTCCGTAACACATAAACAATATAAAGAGCTCCTACAAAATAGCCAAACTAGACAATAAATGTTCAGTATCCCTAGAAAAAAACAAGCAAATGCAATGAACATGTGTGTTCTCAAAAGAAGCAAAAGCCAACAGTTCTTAAACATATTAAAAGATACTCAACCTCCATTGGAGAAATGCAAATTAAAACCACTATGAAATCATTTTTGACCTATCAAATTAGCACAAATTCCTCAGTTTTCGCTATATTCGATGTAAAATGTGAGAGAAAGAAATGCTGAGGAGTACTTGAGATTTCTGGTCAAGGAATTGAAGAACAGCTGCCATTTCCTGACATAATGAAGATGAGCAAGTAGACCTGAGGGAGAAAATCAAGAGTGGTGCTGTAAATAGTAAGTCTGAAATATCTAAAGGACACCCAAGTTGGTCATCAAGTTGATTTACAAATCTGGAGCTATGAAGATGAGATCTGGCTAAAGCCATTGATAGAGGACTTTTCAGGGTACAGTTGTAAGGTAGAGCCATTTAAAGATAGGACCACCTACGGAGAATAAAGAGAAGAGGGCCAAAGAGGTTCTCTGGTGCAAAGAGAGCAACCCAGATAAAAGAAGCCACTGAGGTGTGAGATGGACCAAGTATACAGCATCCTGGAAGCCCTTTCATTTGGCTGCCAAGGAGGGAGAGAAAACTTGTCTCAGTGGGATTATTTTGTGATTCTCAGAAATTCAATATCCTCGGAATTGGAGCCCGGACCCGCCAAACAACAATGATGGCTGCAACCAAAAACTGGCCGGGCATTGTGGCGGGCGCCTGTAGTCCCAGCTACTTGGGAGGCGGAGGCAAGAGACTCGCTTGAGCCCAGGA
>CAUYON010024635.1:0-25107 GCA_963573935.1 Arctocebus calabarensis | reverse complement strand
TATGCCTCAGACAAAGGTTTAATAACCAAAATACACAGAGAACTTAAGCGTATTGGCAACAAAAGGGTAAGTGATCCCATCACAGGGTGGGAAAAGGACTTGAAGAGAAACTTCTCTAAAGACAACAGGCACATGGCCTACAGACACATGAAGAAATGCTCACCATCCTTAATGATCAGAGCAATACGTTTCTTGTGGTGGGTAAGAATCGACAGGCAAAGAGAAGAAAGAAAAGCCAGGTTTGCCAGTTTGGATAGATATTATCCATTTTTAGCAATGAGAAAGATACAGAAAGAAACTTAATGACACAGAAATTTGAGGCTAAGCATGTTTTTATTTCCTCCTGAATAAAGCCTTTTGCCACTAAGTTTTCTACACAAAATATTAGTAATAATGAATTAATACATTGCTAAAGATAATAAAAATATAAGTATATTAAAATGTTCTATTAAAAAAGTAAAATTTGAGGCATCTCAGAAATGCTCAACTTTGACTTGACATCAAATTCATCATGTAGAAATAGAAGATTGTTCTTTAATAGAATTTACTAAACTTCATACCTTAAGGAAGTTCAAAAACTAAAAGCATCAGATATATGCTCTTCAAATTTTATAATCAAAAGCTATCAAATATAGGACAAAAAAAATAACGTAGTCATCTATGCTTCACACCATCAAATGAACTGCTTTAGAAAAAAACTTTGGGGTTTACATCCTCATTTGAACAATACTGGTTGGTGAATTGCAAACTTGCAGAACATTTCTGGATTGAACAGGAAAGTAAATGAATTTGAGCATATTCATCCAGCTTCTATCCATTAGAAATTCAAAATGTGTACAATATTCAATGACTGCAATTTAAAAATATAAAATGAAATGAAGAAAACATTACCACAACTAATATCAATTCATAAACATTCAACGTTGGCAATCAACCTTACAAATGATCTAATAATAGCAGTATATGATGAACAACACTCATGCTTGTGTAGGGATGGTAGTTATACACAGGTCTAATGAATCAAGAACATTTATCGAACACACAATATGTGTACAGAATATGTATGCTGTAAGATTGGAAAAGAACAAAATAAAGGTGATTTCTTCGTTCATGGATCTTGTAGTTAAACATGACCTCATACTAAAATATTGATGGAAATATAAGTTTTCCAAAAATGTATTCTTTGTCAAACTCATCAAACTAAGAGAAGTTTATTAAATACGTGAGCTTATTCTGTCTGTTTTCAACAATGAAATTATAAAGTATACCTTAAGTCTATGGGTTTTCCAAGGGCAAGAATCTTGGCCTCCTGGGGCTAAAGTTTCTAGTTCTTGAAAATTCTTGTCAAATGGCAGGACATCTCTCATCTTTGTCTCTCTCTCTCTCCCCGCCACACCCCGTCTATTGTAAAAAGTGTCACTTTGTCAGCCAGAGTGGAGTGTGGTCTGCAGATTGCCTCACCATAGCTTGCTGCAAACTCAAACTCCTGGGCTTCAGCAATCCTCTTGCTTTAGCCTTCTAAGTAGCTAGGACTACTGGTGCATGCTACCACACCTGGCTAATTTTTTATTTTTATTTTTTTAATTAATTATTTTTTTTGCAGTTTTTTTTTTTGGCTAGGGCTGGGTTTCAACCCACCATCTCCAGCATATGAGGTCAGCGTCTCACTATGTTGCCCAAACTGGTCTCAAACTCCTGGGTTCAAGTGATTCCCCTACCTCAGCCTCCCAAAGTGCTGGGATTACAGGTGTGAGCTACCAAGCCCATCCTCTCCCTCATTTCCCCCCACTCTCTCTCTCAAAATGAAAAAATAAATGCACAGGCAAACAAAATTATCCAGATTAAGGCTCTGTCTAGAAAGGAAGAACAACCTTTTATTAAGACAGTTTGAAGGCAGAGAGAGTTGGAGAAAATTTATGGTATAACCAGCACATTTTGTTCTCTGAGGAACTCAATCCCTAAAGACAGTGACTCCCCAGGATGACTCCAGCACTTTGCTTTATGCTTAGTTGTACAATGATTAGCATTGTATAAAGATCAAATACATCTTTGCAGCAAAACTGAGCACCAGGGGTGGTGCCCGTGGCTCAAAGGAGTAGGGCGCCAGCCCCATATGCTGGAGGTGGTGGGTTCAAACTCAGCCCTGGCCAAAAACTGCCAAAAAAAAACCAACCCCAAAACCAAAAAAACTGAGCACCTTTCAGACAAGGGAAGGGGGATTTTAGGCTTTTGATTAAGATGTTTACTGCTATATTCTTATCATAACAACAACAACATAACAAGTTAAAGAGAGTACAAACAAAATTTTTTTTGATGTTATTAATGTACTGAGTTCATAGGATAGCAAACTAACCAAAACTCTAAGGCAATACAGAGTCATCCACTTAGAGAAAAGACACAAGCCTTTGCTTACCTAGGGCAGATGCAGTAAGCCAAAACCAGGAAGGAAGAATCCATCTAATATTTAAACAAATTGTGAAATAAAGGGGTTTGGGCAAATACGAAAGTGAAGAATTTATGGTAGCTGAAAAGCATAAAGATGATTCATGTTCATTTGCAAAATTTTCTCCATGAATCTTAGAGGTCAATGTTTCTAATCACCAGAAAATGCAAATTAAAAACATAATGGAGATCACAATCACCTAACCCTAGTGAGAAAGGCTTTTATCAAAAAGTCCCAAAAAAACAGAGGATGGATTGGATAGAGAGAAAGAACCTCTCATTCATATACCGTCAGTAGGACCGCAAGCTTCTACAGTTTCTATGGAGAATTGTATGGAGATACCTCCATATTCATAGAAATAAACACAATAATAGTAATAATAGTGTAGCTCCTTTTCTGACAAGATGTACTCAGCTGTTCACATTAAAGGCTTAGAAAAAAAAGGTGCTAAATATTTCCAAGCAATGATATTATGTACCTCATTCACTATACTCTTATGCTGTCAAATAAAATGTATAAGACATACGAAGACCAAGAAAAAACTGTAATCCCTAGAGACAAAGCAACCTATAGGACAAGGTTCAAATACGACACAGATGTTGGAATTATTAGAGAATATAAAATAAGTATATATGTATACTGCTCCAATGTGGGTTAATTAATATGTTAAAGTCTCTAGAGAAAAAAGTTGATAACATATATGGACAGGTGAACAATTACAAGAAAGAAGTCAAGACTGTAAGAACACATCAAAAGAAAAAAAAAACAAAAAACAGAATAGAAATGAATAATGTCTTTGATAGTACTGTGGACTAAATGAGCTCTTTCCCCTCACCAAGGTTATGGTGCTAGAAGGTAAGGTAGGAGAGGAGATGGGGAGTGGGGTGGGGTGGGGTGGGGGGTAGAGTTGGGGGGGGAAAGGTTGGTATGCTCCCTCTTAAGGAGCACAAGGTATTTGTGTATGACACACCATTTGGGTGCAAGACACAACTGCAAAAAGGACTCTACCTAACAAATTCAGATATTGTGACCTGATGGTTTGTACCCTCACAATAACATGAAATTAAAAATAAACAAATAAATAAATAAAACCAGACTTGGATGGTGACTCTGTCTTACACTGAGGCACTAGGACTCTCCTGCTTTCCTTTTTCACATCTAAAGACTCTTGTGAATACATTTGCTTCACCAAAATAATCCAGAATAATTCTGAATACCAACCCAAATTCAAAATTTCTTATCAGTATCATCACATTAAGTCCCAGATCTCATCATCTAATTTACCTAAATTATGTATAGATTAGAGTGGAGGTATAATCCAGCCCACAGACAAATTTCCCTTCATCTGTAGACCTGTGAAACTGGTAAACAAGTTTTCTGCTCCCAAAGTAGAATGATAGCACAAGTGTAGAGATTTCTTTGAAAAAGGAAGGAAATAAAAGAACAAAAGGAGTCTGAAGTCCCAAGCAATTTTAAATGCAAGAAAACATTAGGTTTCAAGGCCTGATTTAACATTTCGTCCCCTGTGCTCACAGCTCTGTTCTTGGAATTATTCTTCCTTTTTCTTGGAGGACAGGTGTCGCAGCCCCTATGGCCCTTTTCACGATCGCGCAGAAAGGAGTCAGGCTAGACTCGGATTAGAAGTACAAGCTTGTAGGAGACGGGCTAACCTCGACTGCAGAGTAGCCTCGAGCAACCTCCACAGTAACCTTTTATTGACACAGCACAAGACAGGTGAGGGGAGTATGAGACAATGACTACGTGCCCAAGGCTCTCCAAGGACTTGGTTTTCTTTCCGGCAAGGAGCACTTGCGGTTGAATTGGCCAAGGGGCCACCCCCCAGCTGCAAATCATCTTGCTCAGAGGTTGTCTGGCTCTTGGCTTCCTCTACAGACAGGATGTAATTGAGGCTGGGTAATTTTGTCATCTGTTTCCTGCCTGTAGAATATTGGGCATCTTCACAGTCTTCTGTCCTTTTGTCTCTGTCCTTTTAAATATATGACAGGATTTGTACTGGTATAAAATTTTCGAGTATTTTGTGTGTTTTCCATGCATGTTACATGGATTCCCTCCATCAGATAAAAGTTTATTTTACAGGTCTTTCCTCAATAATCTCAACTCTATTTCTGTCTTTGGTTGAAGTGGTTGAGTGTTATCTATACATGCCTAATATTTTCATGAAGTCCTCTGTGTGACTCCGTATTCTGACCTTTTAATTATTCTGAAAGATTATTGAACATCTAGCCACCCCTTGCCTTTTCCTCCAAAGCATTCTTTCCTGGAAGAAAATTAATTTGGTCATGCTTTGCAATCTACATAACTTCAGAATGTCACAATACTTAATGTATCTCCTTCCTCTCATATTTTATTATCACACACAAGAAGAAATCAGGCTATATTCTCAATAATTTTCTTCAAAATCAGTAGGTTTGAATCCTTACCAGCATGAGGAAATCAAATACCCTCACTGACCAAACACAAAAAATTTGCCTACTCTCACCCAGGAGTGGTGCCAAGAAATCCAGCCTTAAGAAAGAATATGATAGCCAGGAGCAGTGGCTCATACCTGTAATCCCAGCACTTGGGACGCTGAGACAGGTAGACTGCCTGGGTTCATGAGTTTGAGACCAACCTAAGCAAGACTAAGACCCTCTCTAAAAAATAACTGGGCACTGTGGCGGGCACCTGAAGTCCCAGCTACCTGTGAGGCTGAGGAAAAAGAATTGCTTGAACCTAAGAGTTTGAGGTTGCTGTGAGGTAAGATGCCATGGCACTCTACCAAGGGTGACCAAAAAAGAAAAAAAAAAAGAGAGAGAGAGAGCGAAAGAAAAAAAAGAAAAGAAAGGATATGATAGTCATCCCTTCCAGTCTGACATATTGTGTACATGCTCAAGACTATGTCAGACACAATAAGAGAGGGAAATTCCAAGATCTTCTTTACTGTCTATCTGTGGGACCAAAACAGAACAAACAAAACATACATTAAAAAGAAAAGCAGTATTTCTCTCCAAGAATTTAGTATATGAGAGGCATCTGAATCTTCCATAACTTCTGCATTGAACTGCAAATATAATTAAAGATTCAGGAAATATATTAAGTACATACAACTGAATTAATTTATCCTCTAAAGTTTTCAAATCAAGAGGTAACAAATATAGCTATAGGCAATAGCTTATGACAAATCAGCCAAGTATAACTTATATCACCCTCTAACATAACTTATAGTTGGTCTAACATATATTTAACTAGTGTTCCCAATTCTGGTATATGAGTTTTCAATATCACCTTAGATAAAATAAATATCCTAAACCTCAGACCTTTTAGTATTCTTTGATTATTCAACCTAATTATCTCATTAGCTATCTGAAATTTGCCTTTGTGGTTGTGTGTTTCTTCCCCTAATTAGTTTTTCTTCATGTTTCATGCTCTTTTTAATACGGTAATACATTGCGCATTTTGACACATTCATCAAAGTGTAAAGGGCTTGATTTTCTCATTAGTCATCTTTCATGTTTTTCTATGTTTTCATTGATTTGGGGCTTAAAACATTCCTTTCAACATTCTTTAACCAGAATTCCTATTTTGTTGACAGTGTGTTAAATAAAAAGTTGTTTCATTTTTTCTAAAAATGAGGTATTAAAATCATTAAATCATTGCTGGCATTACAGATTAAATTAAAAAAAACAAAGCTCTATTTTGAAAATGGCAAGTTGAAATAAGGTCGGCAAAACTCTATGATCTCAATGATTTTTATGAAAACGTATGATCACACTTAGGAACAGGCATGATCCTGACTATTGATGTTTATGCTTTGCCATTAGGCAGTAATAAGTCTGAGATGGGATGGCAGTTTAAGCATTTTTTTTTTACTTTAGAAGACTTGAGGGATGAGAAATTTGGGGGAGCAGAAAAGCTTTCTGAGGCCTTTTTGAAAATTCCTAGTTGGGCTCTAACCAACAACACTCATGTAGGGAGCACACAAAACTTTTAGTATAAATCCTAATAACCCCCAATTCTTTATCCTCCTCATACTCAAATCCTGTTCTTTTTTTTTTTTAATTTTTTTTCTTAGAGACAGAGTCTCATTCTGTCACCCTTGGTAGAGTGCCATGCCATCACAGCTCACAGAAACCTCCAGCTCTTGGGCTTAGGCAATTCTCTTGCCTCAGCCTCGCTAGCATCTGGGACTACAGGTACCCACCACAACACCCAGCTATTTTTTTGTTGCAGTTTGACCAGGGCCATGTTCAAACCTGCCACCCTCGGTACAGGGGGCCAGCACCCTACTCACTAAGCTACAGGTGCTGCCCTCAAGTCTTCTTAAAAGGAGACCAATGGACAGTGTTCAGTGTATCTTTGCTTCTCCCCATCTTTTGGGTTTGAAGCCAAATAACTGGACACTCAGTCAAGTATTTCCCCCCATGATATAGGAGACAAAGTCCTCAGCCCTAAGAACGAGGGTACAACATAGAGTAAGTAGTCATTCCAGGAAGCCTATACCTGAGAAAGTTCCTAGGACATAGGACCTTCAATGCACAAACTGGAAAAGGCTCAATCAGGAATGAATTGGTAGTCCTAATGTAACATCACAGTGTGAAAAGAAACAACAACAGTGGGAAATCCACATAATTGGTGCCTCCATTGCTCCCTTATTTTATATAAAATGTAGATTTCTTGAGCAAATGGAAGAATGTCTGTTTCTTTCTTTTTCTCTAGTTCTCTGATAGTAAGATAACTTATGATTGATTCATTATTAGTGCTGAATTAGATAGGATTTAGTTTTAGGTGCTAGACATAGGTTCAATTGGCATGTCTTTGCTTAGGGAAGTTAGTGAGAAAGTTCCGTATTGAATGATCTTCACAGCTGCTTGAGGCTACAATACTTTCTTTTCTTTCTTTCTTTCTTTCCTTCTTTCCTTCTTTCCTTCTTTCCTTCTTTCCTTCTTTCTTTCTTTCTTTCTTTCTCTCTTTCTCTCTTTCTCTCTTTCTCTCTCTCTCTCTCTCTCTCTCTTTCTTTCTTTCTTCTTTCTGTTAATTTATTTTTTCAAGTGTATGACAAAGTTTATTGAGAAAGAGAAAGACAGGTTTGCAGAAAAAGAGCAAGAAACAGGTCTACAGAACAGAGCAAGATATATTCACTGTAGACATTAACAGGCTCCTTTGACCTGGCAAAAAGATCTCCAGATTTCTTTTTACAGTAGTAAAGTTTACCTTGGGACCTAGGTGCTTGTTGTGTCCCAGACCCCACTAATTAAACAGGAGCAAACGTGTAAGATGAAGTAATCAGGAAATCTTTAGAAGAGTCAAATTCAAATATTTTAGGGATAAATTATTAAGATACATAGGTAAAACTCCAGAATATATCCAGATTATGTCTAAAAAAGCTCTATAAACAATTTTATAAAAACAATTAGTTTACAATTTCTGTAAATCACTTTTTTCTTTGATATTAGATGAGAGAATCTATCCCTAGATATCTTTAAAAAGCTTTCCTATGTACAGTGAAACACAATGATCCCAAGAAGTTTTTTGTGATTCGGACCATGGATTTTGGAGACAGAGTGTGAACACTATTAGAATCTGAATGGTTGTAGGAAGTTCCCTAACCATCTTCTGCCACTGTTTCTTGAATTACAATAGTACCTGTCTTAAAGTGATGTTCCAAGAGTTTAAATCATAAATATAGGCAAAGTGTTTAAAACAGTGCCTGCTTCATAGTTAAGTATGAAAAAAGTATTAGCTGTTTACATTCCCACACCTGTTACTCCTTCATTTCATAAAAATCTATCAAATCCAAGTGCCAGGTATTGTTCCACATACCAGGGACAATAAAAACAGAAAATGTGCCACATACTACAAATGTCTTCATTCTCTCTCCCAGAAGTGTTGATTAAACTGTGAAATTTAACCAAGATTGTTAAGTTTATAACACTCATTACACACAGCCTGAAATTTTAACATAAAGAATATGTCTTTGATGACATACAGTGTTCATTGAAGCAAAGGCCTTTTAACTAAGGGGCACTAAAGAAATTTACTTTGTGATATCCAATGGGAAAAATGTGGCTTGCAATACTTTGGCAGAATATTAAGTGACTGTGCTGGTGTCATGGATGCTGTGAGCTCTGTCTTGGGTGCCCCTTGAAGAAATGAAGGATTCATTCGAGAACTTCCCACTTGTTAGGCTCTCTTAGGAGTTGCTTGAACTGAAGGAATGTGCCTCCCCAAAGTATTAGGTCTCATTCCTAAGACAGGTCTTTTGCAATAGTGAGTTAAACATAAGCATATACAAACTTAGCCCTAACTCCTCCAATCAGAATAATTCTGAAGGAGGGCTAACCTCTGATCTCAACTGGTGACCACTGTCCTGAGCCCCACATATCCTTTATCCATCTCTATTACTTCTTTTTCCCTTTGATACTTCCCTTTCAACAGTTAGGTTGTGAGGATCAAGTGGGATGATTTATGAAAAATAGTTAAGTGATACTTTTGAACATGGTATCTTCTCAGTAAATACCAGAAATTTGCATTTATATTATTGAAGGAAATCATCTATTATATATAAGAATCTATGTAGCATTCCTCTATGAAAGTGAGCTGTCAAGCATCTGAAAAATTCTGCTATCAGGAAACTTACATTTTTATAATGAACAATTTTGCAAAAATGTTTAGGTAATGCTTTAGGGAATGTTTCTAAATCAAAATCTTTCTCTGCATAACTTGTACCAAATTTCTTTCATAATTACATAAAATAAACATAATCCTTTAATAGCTTTTCAGGTTTTTTTCTTAAAGAAAAACTTTTCCTATTGCTTATAATTTATTCCATGTATTCCTTAAACAAATGATAGTTGTATTATTTTTCTTTTTTTTCCCTTTGTCTGGAGCTTCCAAAATGAACCTGACTCAGTTTAATTCTTTTCTTTGCTTGTTGGTAGCAGACTAGAGAAGAATATCCTAAGGAAAACATAAGTCTCTTTTGCTTATATTTCTTCTTATTCCCATTAGGCACGTAGATGAAATTGTAGAATCAGTATTAGCGATTGCCCCAGCAGAATGCAAAGACCTTATCTCTTATTAGAGAGATTACTCATAGAGGGTAGATCTTCCAGCCATTTAGTTAAGATCATTTTTTTACCACAGCTAGAACGTTCCGAAAATCTTCATGAAGAATTGCTTCATTATGAATTTGAATGGCAACTGAAAATGGGGACAGCCAGACAAAAGACAAAGCAATTCTGGACATCTGTAAACAAGAAGCCTCTTCTGCTTGTGGCCACATCATTTTTCAGAAACAATTTCTGAGGACTATATTAATATGGACCATGCAGAACATTCTATTGTATAGGATGCCAGTTTAAATAAGTGACAGCTATTTTTAATACTCTTTTATCCAAGTTATTCCAGCTTACTCCTACATGCTTTCATTGTTAGAGTACTCCCACACCAGATAGAACAAGAAATTACAAGAGAAAAACTGATATTCTGATAATTACAAAGGTATCCCACTTTCGACTTAATTTTCTTGCTTATAATACATTTATCCTTTCAATCTTCACAAGTCCAATGCAGCATATTAAAGAGTAAGAATGAATACGGTGGTTTGTAGAGCATCTTGTGGAACATTGCCTTTTAGGGGCCTTTAACTTGTAACTTAAATTCATCTTATATAGACATGTAGGGAACAACCATACACACAAATCTTAAAGTACACAAACTAATACTTTTCCTAAATGGAACAAAACAACCACTAAATTTTTGCCTGTGAAGCTCCACAATAAAATAATGAATCGATGCTGCATTTGTCAGAGAAGGATTGCTGTGGGCGTGGACCTTCTCTGTCTTCTTTACTGTGATAGCTGGCAGGTGCAGCTCTATTGTTTGATGTGCTAAATGCGATTACCTCATAGTGCAAACAACCTACCTGAGACCAAAGGGAAATCAAATTTAAAACAAAAGATAATGAAGAAAAAACAATCATCATTGCTAATTATTTTTCATTTCCTTTTTTTTCTTTAAATGGCTGTTTTTACTGGCTCAAAGAACGTGGCAGATGTTGTCTGTGTTTTTGTCACAGGAACTCATAGTTTGCCTAGAAAGCAGAGCACCAAGGCAGAAGTATAGAAAAGGCGATATTTTATAATTCTGAAAGAACAGGTATGATGTTTTCAGATAGATTCCCAATTGCATACCTTGTATGCATTTTTGGAATCAATAAGGGCATCGTATTTTTTTATTTCCCATTCCTTTTATGCAACCTGCAAATCATGTTTCTTGGATGTTGCAGTAGCATAACCTGACATAACCGGTACTCAGTAGCAAACACAAAAAAAACAAATTTGAGAAATTCCTGATTACCAGCACATGTAAAACTTATGCTATTATAGTCATATGGTCCTATCCTAAAGCGCTCCTGTTTCACTTCTATTTCGGCTTTTTTTCCGAGCCCAAGCCTCCCTCATGTTGCCATACACTAAAAGTTTATTGAAGTACTAATAATAAGAGAGGTTTCTATATTTAAAAAATTGAAAATTATCTAGTTCTCTATACCTTTTTTTAAATGCCACTGTTATATACACTTGCTGGAATATCAAGAAAATTGTAGCTATTTGGGGATTATTCTCTGAGTTCAAGTGGAGAATTGACTCCAAAAAAGGATACTTTTCCTGGAGAGTTTCACACTGCTAAATTCTAAGGCATGAATTGTCAGCATTATGTTTCTTCAAGTCCTTATCGAGATAATAAAGGTTATATGTTAATCCCTAAAAGCAAAAAAAAAAAAAAATTTAAAATATTTAACTGCATGGTTAATGCCTATATATACTTCTTTTAAAACATGATTTAGGCAAATATTTTATATAGTTCCATCAGGGCCAAATAACATTCCCAAACATTCAGCATACTCTATTGAAAAAAATGCAATTCATTTTGGGGAAGAAAAAAAAAGCCATAGTCACATCTGCACTCATACCTACTTGCCCTGGTGAACAAAATAGTTAACCATGGTGAACTACCATGTGTTTCAGATATGTCATCTAGAAATGGCATGTATTGATTAAAGTATTTGGTTGCAGGGGACAAAAAATTAGAGTTATGCTGCTACCTTGAACCTTTTTCTTTTAGTGAAGTAATTGGCATATCTAAATGAAAACTCAAAGCTGGAACCATGGGCTCAAATGATAACATCTGGAGCAGTAATCTTTCCCTCTGGCTCAGATTTGTTGTTCTTTGTGTTTGTTTACAATTTCAGACAGACCCCAGCATTACCACAGTATGCAAGTAAAAGAGTCAAATACTTCTCTCTTCTTTAACCTCAATAGAATTTAAATTGAGTACAGTCATCCCTGCATGGGGTGCTAAAAATCCTATATGTTAATAAGCTACCCACTGCGGAGTAGGGAAGGGATTTGATTTTATGCCCAACTCTGGAACTAAGTCAGGTCTAAAAGAGCTATGTAAACTGAAGATGGGTAAGGGGATTCCTGAAGGAAATTGAGAGTCCTGATAAGAGCAAAAGGGAAAAGTATTGCGGATTAAGCAAAAATAATAGATTCCTTTTAAAGTCTATTCTTGATACGTGATAAAATAAAATGCAAATGCTTACTGTTAGTTCTGGTACAGAGTTGTATAAGTTTGAAAATGTTACATTAATTCAACTAACATATTTCTCCAAAAATGTAATGAGTCTCCCATCATCTATATTTCCCCAGTCCTGTGGCTTCTGTCATTTCACACCTCTCTTGCTTGGCAGTTAGCTGTCTGCTATCTAGGAAGACAATTTCAAAGTGGCAGGCCCCTGGTTGAAAGGTGGGTTTTCTAGTGCTAACATTTTAAAATAAGTAATTTTAATTTAATCCAGCAAACATTCGGTGATTTAGATTATTTTAGACAATAGTCACTATGCTAGCCTTGCATTAAATACAAACATTATTATGTCTCAGTCCCCCAATTTATAATAAAAATCATTGTTATCATTAAAACCCAGTTTAACAGCTCAATATCAAATGTGGAAAAAAGCAAGAACAACTTATAAAATTATGAAAATTAAGAGTAATAATGAGGATCAAAGAGCTGTACTAACTGGGAAAGGACAAAGAAAGGGCTTCCAGGGGGATGTGGGAGGAAAGTGTGGCCTGCTGAATAAGAAGTCTGGAGGGCTCACAGAAAAATTCAGCACTTAGACCAGAACGCAGCAATTCGTGCCATAAAAAGGAAAAAAGGAAGGAGGTAACCTAGGTAATCAGTGACTACTAGAAAATTACAAAGGTTCTGGAGGCACAGTGACAATGAAAGCGATACTAACAATTTCAAAGAGGATATTTATACCTCTACATCGCTCTTATGTGTCTCATTTCTTTGTAAAGAAAGAGATCCAATTCCAACTCTCTTTGGAACTGCTCTAGCTCTCTCATTTTTTATTTATTTATTTATTTAGTTTTGAGACTGCATGTCACTCTGTCACTCTGGACAGAGTGCAATGGCATCATAGCTCACAGCAACCTCAAACTCTTGGGCTCAAGTGATTCTCTTGCCTCAGCCACCCTAGTAGCTGGGACTAAGGGCTCACATCGCAATGCCTGGCTATTTTTAGAGATAGGGTCTCACTCTTGCTCAGGCTAGTCTCCAACTCCTGACCTCAAACAATTCATTCCCCTGGGTCTCTAAGAGCACCAGGATTACAACTGTGAGCCACCACACCCAGCCACTCTCTCTTTGTCCTTAAATAAAATTTATTTTTGTTATAATAAAGCCTGTACAAAGTTACTTTTGCTTTCTGTTCATATTTGCCTTCTATTGGTCCATTCCTTGGATGAACTTTGTAGTTCTGCCTAGTAATCAAACCAGACGAAGTGGCTTCAGGGAACTAGGACCACCATCCCTCAACACTAACCTTAATTAAATTTCATTTAAATTTGTATATAAATTGACTATTCCTAATTCAAAAATCTAAAATTTGTAATACTCCTAAATTCAAAAATGTTGCGGGCCAATATGATGCTCAAACGAAATTCCCATTGCAATACTCCAGATATCAGATTTTCAGATAATGTTTGCTAAGTAATGCAAATAGTCAAAAAAAATTGAAAACACTTTTGATCACAATCATTTCAGATAGGAATATCCAATTGTATAAATATATGCATATATTACAAGCAAAAGAGTAATTTAAATAAAACTCAATTAAGGTTAGTGTCAGGAGGCAGTATGCCAGACAACCCAAAGAAAATGCACAAAATATAGAGTTTAGAGTAGACAAGAAAGTCTAGAAATATTTCCAAATTTATCTGGAAATATAATACATATTATATAAAAGAAGAATTCTAAATCAAAGTCATTTAAAATAAATGTGTTAGTTTAAGGAAGCATACAATATAATTGAAAAAATTAAAGGTGAATGTAAGTGTGAATCACTAAAATCTTTTAGAGGGCAATAAGACAAGGTTTCCAAAACTATTAACATAGAATTTTTTTCGTTTCTAGTATTTCATATATAGGAATTTTTCTTTCAGAGAAAGTCTTTTAAAATTATATGTGTATGAAAAAAATTATATGTGCATGGGAGGAATGTAGCAAGATGGCCAACTAGAGTTTCATCAGAAACTCCCTTCTAGTAGGAGGAAAACTGGACTGAAATGAACAAAGAGTAGTTGAAATTGGAGGGAAGATCACAAGAAGAAATCAAGGTGCTCAGCAACCCCACTGAGACAAACTGCAAGTACTAAGATAAGAAAGTGGATGGAAGAGAACAAAGGAGATTTATAGAGTGGACCAGAATGGAGGAACCTGGAGAATAGAAGAGTAAGGGGCACCCCTCTACCACCAGGGGGCTATCTGAGCAGAAACCACAGGATCTTTCATGCCACAGGAGAGTGCTGTGAGGATAGAAATTGTCCTATACACAGTTTTCCTGTACCTAGAAATCTACTCCTCTGGGTCCCCCTCTTACCTGGCAGAATAGTGAACAATTTGGTCTCAGCCACCTTGCTGCCTTGTGGCCACAATACATCCCCCATTTTCCTTGGGTTGTCTGGCAGAATGCCCCCTGAAGAGGCCCACTTTTCAGCCAGCAGGCAAGTGGGAGTCTAGCCAACCCCAGACAGCCTGGAGGGGCTGCCCCACCCACACACACCAGAAAGGTAAAGGAACTTTGAACCCAACCCAGCCCTCATAGCAACCCAAGAAGTAAGGGTTGCAGTGGCCACATGCTCTGTCACCAGCAATCAGTGGGATCCTTAGCTGGCCACAAGAAGAAAGGGAGATAGGCTCTGTCCCCCTCCTACTCCCAGTGTGTCTAATAAGAACTCTGAGAGACCTCTGGATTGAGTGGCCTGGTGAACTGAGTGCACCCCTCCCCCAACTATGGGAGGAAACAATGGTTCAACTATACCAATTTTGGCAAGGACAGGTCTCTCCTGAGTCTTCCTCCTGCTAGAGGGTAACTTTTCTTGCCCACTGGAGTGGTGATGTCTGGCATCTGTACCATTGGGCCCCCATGGAGGTTCAGCACCCAACTCCCTCCTGCCAACTTAGGGAGGAGTGGGTCTAGCCTTGGGGGACCTCGCTGTGAGAAATTCCCAGGAAGCATACTGCAATTCATAGATCTCCCTCTCCCAACCACAGGCTAAAGCTGTGGCCCTGATTTTAGCAAATACTAGAGCTTTTTGAATTTGCCCACAGAGTTGAAGTGGTGGCTAGAACAGTTCAGCATGTCCTGGATTCCTCTTTCACAGGAGGCAGCCATGGTGTTCTGAATCTGTTGCAGCCTGAACTGTTAAAAATGTCACTCTGTTAATTTGTTTGAGGGCAGGAATTGCACTTGGGTTGGAATAGTTTGGCTTCCTATCTTGGCTCCACCACTCCCAACCTGGAGAAAGCAAGGCAAGTTCTCAGATACCCTCACACTCTGCAGCCCTTAAGGAGAACTTTTGGAAGTGGTGTGCAGGAGGGGCCACAGGTGTAAGGTGTGGTTCATTTGATCAGTTAGTGATGAAGGGGAGTGGTAAGCTACATATCCTATGGCCTCTGGATCTGATTTCAGCTCAATAAGTTTTAGTTTCCAAACAAGTCTCCTAGGTTCTGCCTAAGGGACAACAACTAGATTATCTCTCAATAACAATTTAGGGACAAACTAACATTCCAGCTTAAAAAGTATAGAAACATATAAAAAAAACTAAAAGGCACATGAAGAGGAATCAGCAGAATAATGCTGCAACATGAATAATCCGAGCAGATTAATTCCCCCAAGACATTATAAGGGCAATACAGCTAAAAATACCATGCACAGAGAAATTGTTGAAATGAAATAATTAGAATTCAAATATGGATGGCAAATAAGATAAATAGAATTGAGAAGACAATGGAAAAAGAAATCTAAAATCTCTCTCAAGAAATCAGTGAATTTAAAATCACCAAGGATCTGTACATAATGAGGGAAGATATAACAGAGCTCAAGGAATTGAAAGAGCCATTCAATAAGTTTTAAATCCCACTGGAGAGTCTCAGCAATAGAGCAGAATGTGGAGAAGAAAGAATCTCAGAAATCAAGACAAGAGTTTTGAACTAACCCAAACATTCTAAAAGGCAGAAAGGAAGAGCGCAATTGCAAAACTATCACTGACAGGGGTATGGGACTACAACAAATGTACAAATTTGCAATCATAGGGGACTCCTGAAGAAGAAGAGAAAGATAAAATCATGGTATCTCCACTTTGGGGCATTGTGGTGGAAAATTCTCCGAGCATTGTGAGAAACTCAAAAATTTACATACTGGATACTTTCAGAACTTCAGTATGACTCAACTCAAACAAAGCATCCCCTAGACACATTATAATTAACTTACCGACATCAAAACAAAAGAGAAAATTCTGCAAGAAGCCAGGCATAAGCAACTTCTTAACTATAAGGGGAAAAATATCAGGGTGACAGCTAACTTTTTAAGCCAGAAAAGAGTGGTCTGTCCGACCCTCTATAGCCCTGGTCTCGATCGCAGCAGAAAGGAACCAGGAGAGACATGGATTAGAAGTACAAGCTTATAGAAGGAGGGCTAACCTTGATTGCAGGGTAGCCTCAAGGAACCTCCACAGTAGCCTTTTATTAAGACAGGTGAGGGGAGTATTAGACAATGACTACATGCCCAAGGCTCACCATGGGCTGGGTTCTTTCTCTGCAAGGAGCACCTGCAGACGAATTCAAGGGCCCACCACCCAGCTGCAAATCATCTTGCTCAGAGGTCGGGTGGCTCTTGGTGTCCTCTACAGTGGTCATCTGCCTTTAGCCTCAATACACAAAACAATTTTCAGCCCAGGAGTCTGTCCCTTGCTAAACAAACTTTTATATTAGATAGAGAAGTCAAATCTTTTAATGATATACAAAAATTGAGGAATTTTACCAAAAGACCAGCTTTACAGGAAGTGTTCAGATGTGTTCTTCACACTGACCATCACACTGGACCACTACCAAAGTAAAGACACTCAGAAACTAAAGGTCAAAGCCTAGTTTCCATAAAGGCACGAGTAGTAAAACTAAGCAATGGACCCCCCCCCAAAATAAAATGAATAAAATTCTACAATACTTATTGATTCTCTTAGTAAATGGGAATGGCTCAAATTCCATTCTTCTAATCTTCTTCCCTGCAGATTTATAACTTGGCTGACGGGATAGAAAAGCACAAGCCAACTACATGTGGTCATCAAGGAAACACATCTAATCTCCTAAAACTCAGGGTGAAGGGTTGGAAAACAATATTTCATGCAAATGGAATCAGAAGAAAGCAGGGGTTGTAATCTTATTTCCTGTTACAATTGGATTTAAACTAACAAAAATAAAGATAAAATGGACATCATATACTAGTCAAGGGAACAATACAAGAAGACATTTCAATCCTAAATGTCTATGCAGGCAACTTAAATACTCTCAGATATATAAAATGGACTTAACTGATGTGAACAATATCATATGCTGTAATGCCATTATAACTTAGGACTTCAAGACCTCTCTGTCAGAACTAGACAGATTTTCTGAGTAGAAACTAAACAAAGAAGTAATGGACTTGAAAGGACTTTAGAATGAATGGTCTTAACAGACATGTACAGAGCATTCTATCCCAATAAAATTATACACATATGAGGTTGATCATTAGAATTATTTGTAACAACTACAAATTGAAAATAACCTAAACTTTATAAAATAAGAGTGAAATAAATCATGGTTTATCCGTACAAAAATAATGCATATATATGAATGTGGAATTTTCTATAGAAATTATACTAGTACATTGAACACACAGGAATAATTATATGCTCAAAAAGCAACTCATTTTTCTTTCCAATGTCTCTTTAAAATTTATTCACTATTTCCCCTTCCCTCCTTGAAACTCGGGTGGTTTAATTAATTTTCTAATCCTGCTTCAGTTGCAAACACTCCTATGGTAAGTTAAAGAAGAAAATCACACTTAAGCTTTGGTAATACTTAGGTATTTAGTCCTATGTAATAACCTCAATTCTCACTTCATGTGAAATTGTTTTAATTCCTAAGAAATATGGTTTTTAATGCCTACTCCCTAGTAAAGGATTATGGTTGACTTCTCTTCTCTTTTCCTTCCTCCTTTCCCATTCAGAAACCTGGGATGAAGGGTCAGGAGGTAGGAAAGGTAGGTTAACAGGAAAACATATTCTCAGCAGGTACTGTCTTATGTTTGATCTTGCTGATGTTTTTAGCTGCCTTTTTCTCTTATGAAACACTTCAATGCCTTCTTTGGAAAACCATTATTCTATAATAAGCAGTGCATTAGTATAATAAGTGGTATACATTGGTATACATGTATACTGATCCATGAGAAAATACAAATCACATTTATTACAAAGAACTGGTATTTAAACTATACAAAAAATTCTCAAAATTCAACAATAAGTTATAAAAATGCTAAAAATTGTTTGGAAAGTAAATGTACAAAAAAATGCTCAACATAATTAGTCAGGGAAATTCAAATTGAAATCACAATATATTGACATTGTTCATCAATTATAATTTCTAATATCAAAGAAATTAAAAATATCAAATGTGGGGAAGGATGTGGAATAGCCTAACTCTTAAATAATGTTTCTAGTGAAAAATCTGTTTGAAAAACAGTTCTTTATTTTCTTAATAATTTAAACACATATATATTCTATAACCTAACAATCTTACTCATAGGTAATTATTCAGAAGAAATGAAGATTTAAGTAAACACAAAAATGTAGATGCTCATACATCTTCTTTTCTTTTCTTTTTTTTTCCTATGATAGCTCCAATCTGAAAACAACCTAGTAAATAGATAAACTAAGTATGTACATTGCATATAATTAAATACTACTAAAAATACATTAAAAAGCCATTGTTTAATGCAGTAAAACAAGTGAAGTTTAAATGCAATTTTCAAGGTGCAAGAAGACACTTTGGAGTACTACATATTATATCATTCTATCCATATAACATTCTAAGTAAAATTAAACTAGAGACTATGCATTATGTCATAATATTCATATAATATTCCAGACAAAATTAAACTAAATCAGTGGTTATAAGGATGAAACGAGAGGATGATTACAGATTGGCAGCAGGAGGAAGCTATGTGGATACAGAAGTCTATGCATTTGCCAAAGCTGATAGACTTCCATCATGAAGAGTGAATTTTACAATATGTCATTAAAAAAACTAATATGGTATTTAGGAAAGTGAACACAAACTATAACAATTAAGTCTAACTGTGTTGCTAATTACTAACAGACAAAGTAAAGTGAGTAGAGAACCAGAAAGCTAAACATATGACTTAGCAAATAATTTTACAATAAGGGTATAAAGACAAAAAAAACTTCATAAAAATGCTGTATCATAATCAGTAAATTTCTTTCTCACAGGGCCATGAGTCAATAATTTTAAAATACTTATGTGTATGCTAGAGTTGAACAAATAAAAATTAATAAATATAAATAACAAGAGCCAGTTTTCTTATTAAAGAAACAAGTTACAAATAAGGAAAGTGAAAAAGCTAAAATACTGTGGCTGTGTTGAACTGAAATCACAAGTGTTATTAAGAATGTATGGTTTTAAAATATTTACATACTAAAAAACATTTATGCCTACATACAGGTGAAAATACTTATGTACATATATGTTAGTAACATATATATTTTCTAGCTTTGTCCATCATGAGGACTAAGAAGCAATTATACGTTAGTGATAATAAGCACACCTTGTATTCAGATTTTGCTTTCTAAATATCAATTTTCTGAAAGAATTAAAGACTCTTAAGATAGATTCCAGAGCTGGGGAAGGGAAAAACAAAAAGAGCCCAGAACATTTCGTCATCCCAGCAACTAAAGTACTCACAAAAGGATCAGGGTATGCCCACAAGTTACAGGAACATATTCAAAAAACTGTTCAACGACTAAACTTGAGCAAAATGTAACTTGGTAACAGCTCATAAAATAATATAAATGCTTATCATTCTGTACTTATGTAAACAACTCAATAATTAGAAAGATATTGTCAGGTAGTTAGTTAGGAATCTGGTTCTCATGGGGAAGGAGGACAAGGGAAGGGAACCCAGGCACCTTATTGGTGCCAGCCTCCTTAATTGGGCTCCAAGTGATTGCTGGCACCTGGAGAGGGGGGACCACCCTCCCAATCTACCAACCAGAACTTACCATACCAACTGTCAAAGATGTGGAAGTTTGTTTAGCCTAGCGACAGATACCATATAGTCTTGAAGGTGACCTAGAACAGCCATAAGACCAGTTATCATATCATGAGCTTAAATCTACAATGTGGTCCACATCTCCTCAATGGGTTCTCAGAGAGGTTCATGGGAGTTTCAAATGCACAATACTACCCTGGGTCCAAGGTGACCTCTGAACTATGAGGTAACCTACACCAGATAGTATAAAATAGAAATGCCAGCTATATCCCAGGCCTCTTTGCCTATTCCCAGT
Organism: Arctocebus calabarensis; assembly: GCA_963573935.1. Taxonomy (NCBI): domain Eukaryota; kingdom Metazoa; phylum Chordata; class Mammalia; order Primates; family Lorisidae; genus Arctocebus; species Arctocebus calabarensis. The sequence continues at coordinate 4,695 of CAUYON010024635.1, read as the reverse complement.
GGCAATAGGATTCGATGGCTTTCTGTGATGAATGCATCTTGCTTTGTAAACCTATCTCTTACTCTATGAACCTATCTTTCTCTTCCTCAATAAACTTTGTCTCATGTTTGCCTTTTTTTAGGGTGTCTGGTCATTTTTCAACAAAGAACACTCCAGAAACCAAGGATGAAGGCAGCTTCCTGGAACCTTGACATTTTAGGAGACAAAGATAACTGCCTTGAAATCCAACAACATGACTTAATGCATTGTGGTATTCCGGATGGGGCCCTGGAACAAACAAAAAGCATTATTAATAATAAAAAAAAGTAAAATCTGAAAATAGCACTGTAATATGCTAAAGATTACTTTACCAATTTAATATTTTAGTTTTGATAATTGTACCATGATCATACAAAACAATTAAGATTAGGAGAAAATGGGTGAATGGTGTCTAGGAAATAATATACCATTTTTGAAACTGTATGCAAACTCTGAAATGATTTCAAATTAATAATTTATAAAAGCACGGTTCAGAAGAATCAGGTAGTACACTTAGAACTTTTTTTTAAGCATTCTACATATGATTTTTAAAAGTGCTAATAGACACAACTAAGAGTGTGGTTGTTACTTTATGAAGAAATATTCTCTCCAAGAGTTACTGGAGTCCAAAGAGGCATATATTAAAATTAACTGGGGTAGTGATTAACAGCAAAATGGAAAAAAAAATAGACATTATTCAAAACTGAATGTACTTCTGAAATGTGAAAACTATTGGGTTAGAACAAGAAAAAGAGGATACTAGAGATAAGAGTATTAATGAGAGTGATTTGAAGTTGGGTAAGAGGATGTATTTAGAGAATAGTAACTAAAGATCATTAGATCAGAAGATATGATCTAAAGATATGAAAGGATAGTAAAAAAATTCCCAACTCTAGAAAATCAAAACCACAGAAACAAGATCCATTCTATATCCAAAGATACATAGAATATAATTCCTGGAGAAAAATGTGTGCTTATAGATATTCCTTATAATTTTCCATAGTTAAAAGAATATATGGATGAGAGAAAATAACTTTCAATATGAGATTTTAGGATACATTAAAAACATTATTGAATTAGTTTCAATAAAAAGTACTCAAATGTTCCCAGATCCAGAAGGCATTGCTTTCATGGATTTTTTTTCCCCTAAAGCATCTTATTTCAATTCTAGCAACAGTAGTCTACTATTTTAAGGATAAGGATGAAAGTTTAAATGACTTGTTCACTAACCTATGGCCATTTTGTAAAAGCTGGACCTAAAATCACTGTTATCAAGTTCCTTATTCAGTGCTCTTTTCACTGTATTATTATTTTGTCTGCTTTTTATGTTCCACCTAGTACCAGCCCACATTTTTAGACAATAAGAACAAGAAGTAACATAACATTCTATAATCATAGAATTTAAAAGCTGCAAGGACCCTATAGACGAGATAATCTATCTCCAAAGTGTTATAGTTCGGAGGGAAACAGGCTAAATGCACTCCCTTAGTTCCCGTTATTAGTGACTAGATGAAAGGAAAGCTGATGAAAAACAAAACTGGAGACCAAACTAAGACATTTCATTAATGACCTTATTAAAAAGATTTCAATTCACAAGAAAAAAGATGCCTATCACAGTCCAGAGAAAGTAGTTCAATTAAATCATTCTAAGCTACAATATTGTCTAAATATGTGAATGGCTACTTCAGCTATCATGACAACATTATGGTAATTGATATCTACTAGTGTTGGCATTTGTATCTCAAAGTTTAAATTTTACCTTAAAAAAGAAGATTGATGCAAAGTGGACGTACACTGAAGCATTAAGTGACAAGTGTCATTACAGCAAGAATCATTCTAGTTTTGGTTACTAAAGAAGAGTCTTAACCATTTCTTCCTTGTTAATCAAAAGAAGACAGGCCTGAACTCACTTTGGCATAGACTATCTTTAAACTGTCCACAGACTGCACCATCAGTGAAATATTTGACACAGAAGAGACGAGATTGGCAGAGTAACTTGTTCTGTGATTCCAGTGCAAAACTTCACTCCTGCTGCTAAACAGCGCAGACACAGACACAGATCATTGAGGGATATCCATGTAAACATTGTGATGTAGGATGTCAGCCAATTTCTCTCCCTCTGTCTCCTCCTTCAGCTCCTTTGCCATTATTTTCTCCAGATCACCTTCTGTTTACTCTCTTGCCACAACCCCAGGTCTTGTATATTTCTCACAAGCTACATTTAGCAAAATAGTGATAAAGGTATCTCACTTATTATTTCTGTAACCTTCACAGTGCCATCTCTACTGCCCACTGTTAGGATTGTTGGAAAGCACAACGTGAACCTTGCTAAGTAAACTAGCTCTTGAAGGAACAAGATACATACGTGCAGTTTCTCTCCCAAAGAAACATAATTATATTTTGAAGGATGACTATCTTTCTCCAGGTAAAATTCAAACAAAATAAGGAAACTAAAGCAGACTCAATGAGAGTTGTGCACATTTTCCATCATGTCCTTAAGAAAAAATAGTCTTTAAGATGTATTAAACAAAAATATATAAGTTTTAGTTTCTTCTAATTATTTATTTTTAAAATAAATTTGTTACTCAATATTTTCTAAACTTCAATTCAAATATTTGCTGTGAAATAGTACTTATCATCTAAGTAGAAAATCAGAATAATATTAAAACAAATGTCAGTTAAGTAGAAAAGTGGAATAGCTTCTTCTTAATGAATCCTATCATAACATCTTCTAAGGGAGGCATAATGTAACAAAAGAAACACCATTAGTCTTGCCTAGTAAATGGCTGAACAAGCCTGCTAGATGGCTTTAAGCTTTATCTACTCTGGGTAGGTATCTTAGACATTGTGAAGAATAATGTAAATGCAGTAGCATCTAAACCCAATAATAATAATTTTTATATTATTATAGAAATATATAATATAATACACACAGTACATATATATCAGAACAAACTACATACATGTTACTATTTTCATTGAAAGAAGTCATTGTATAAAATTGTACATTGTTGGTCAAAACACTTAAATATATTTTGTTTGTGGATTTAAAAACTACAAAACCAGGAATGCTGTGTAGTAGAAATTTTAAAAGCATAGATTGGGTTCAACTAAAATAATATTAATGATAATTGCTGTACTTAGTTGATGATTACAATGTGTTCACCTTTATTCTAAATATGATTCATGGATTAACTAAGTTAATGATCACACCACCATAAAGAAGGTGATATTATCATCATCATCCCCATCAATTAAATAATGTGATCCAATTGAATTACCTAACCCCTCTGAGCATCTGTCCTTTCACTGAGGATTGAATAAAAGAACATATGAACATTTGAGGTCATGGAAAAATATATAATATATATTACATTAAAAAACAGTGAGAGTACATTCATAAGTATATATTTGATAAATAAAATATGCATGTGCGTAACGTACATATTTGCTGTATGATAGTCTCTCCTGTGCACAATGTGAATTCTGGCTAATCCTTCTAACCTATTAGAGGTCACTGACCCTGTGAAGATTCCCTCAAGGCATTCTCTAGTCTGGACTACCAGCAGAGACAGGTCCCAGGTCCACCTAGTCCTAATCAAGAAAATTGTGATAAACAGGTTAGACAGCCCTGAAACTAAGGGGATGGAAACCACTGAAAATTGGATGAAATTAACAAAAATATATTGATTTAATGTCCTACATGCAATAACATGCTGTTCTTTTTGTAATTTTTCTTTGTGTTATGACTCCATGTCATATATCTAGTATCTGTGGACTATTTACTTAGATTCTTTTCATGTAAAGGCAATTAAGGCAGTGACTTTTAAATCCATTTTAATTAAATATTAGATGGGTTTATTTAATTCATACCAATTTGGAGTTGATGACTGAAGAAAATGTCACTTTGGGTTGAGATTTGATTTTCACCAAAGACAAGTCCCTTTTAGTTCACATACAATCTAGAATGTCATTGAATTTTCTCTCTCCTCTATTAAATCATGACAACACTCATTTTGCCTTTCTCCACAGATCTTATGATGATCACACTGATCTATATGAGAAAGAACATGGAAATAATAACTATTTATTTTAGCCTTGTTATTCTTTTCCATGGATAGTAAACTAGAATTAAACATATAAGAATGTTATTGGGATAAAAGCCTTTGGACAAAATGGGAAGGGAATTCTGAAAGGCTGAATTAGCCATTAGATTGTGATGAAGTGGGAATTAGAGTGCAATAAAGAAAGTGGATGTGGATAAAGGGGAACACTTCTACACTGTTGGTGGGAATGCAAACTAGTACATTCCTTTTGGAAAGATATTTGGAGAATACTTAGAGATCTAAAAATAGATCTGCCATTTGATCCTATAATTCCTTTATTGGGTATATATCCAGAAGACTAAAAGTCACATCATAATAAAGATATTTGTACCAGAATGTCTATTGCAGCCCAATTCATAATTGCTAAGTCGTGGAAGAAGTCCAAATGCCCATCGACCCACGAATGGATTAATAAATTGTGGTACATGTATACCATGGAATACTATGCAGCCTTAAAGAATGATGGAGACTTTACCTCTTTTGTGTTTACATGGATGGAGCTGGAACATATTCTTCTTAGCAAAGTATCTCAAGAATGGAAGAAAAAGTATCCAATGTACTCAGCCCTAAT